>CABHPP010107871.1:15037-39909 GCA_902168425.1 Peromyscus attwateri
TTTCTTTCTTTCTTTCTTTCTTTCTTTCTTTCTTTCTTTCTTTCTTTCTTTCTTTCTTTCAGGACAGTAGTGTTTGGTTTTACCCTAGGTCCCTGAGCTATCTAGTCTCAGGTTTTTGCTCACCCAAACAGTGTTGGGTATGGGGTCCATCTCCTGGACTGGGCCTAAATTCAAATCAGATACTGCTTGGTTACTTCCACAAGCTTTTATTGAGAGCCACTGGTAGCAAAAGTCCATGAGAGTATACAGCAGTGACAACTAGTGTTCAGAAAGTCAATCTATCAGAACTAAGGGTTCTTTAAAGGAAACCATCATACAAGGCGTTATGGAATTACTGCCTTTTGAATGAAGAGACTGCCTGTCTCTTGTTGTAAAATTCTTGTGCAATAACAGCTATGATTCTCCCCATTTACCGTGCATTTCCATATTATGTGTACATGTACTCTCACAATTGCATCTCAATCTTATGGGCACTAATATTTGTGGATAGTCTAGAAGATGGTTTCATATTTAACTGTACAATTTTTATGATTAGAAACATACTAAAATATGCTTAATACTAGATCTATTGTTCCATGTGGACTGTAGACACTTACAGGTCTTGTTCTCCATCCTTAGCCACTGACAAGGTAAATATTGGCCAGACAAAGTGTCTTCGTAGAACTTCACAGAGTGGAATTTCAGGTACCTGGCCTTGTTAGATCAAAACCCTTCAGAAGAATTATAGTGAACTAGAAGTGATAGTGCAGGTGGCTGGCCTTGGTGTATATTAGTTTTTCAAGAGATCAATAGCACCTATGTTGCCCTAAGCGTCCTCCACCGGCACCTCCCCACTCTGATACAAACAACAATTAACACTTTGTATTTATTTCTACACCAGTTTCTAATGCAAGATCTTAGGCTCAATAGACTAATTATATATAGGTCCTGAGATTCAGGTAACTAGCAGAAAATGACTGTTAGCTGACTAACCATATCTGGATATTATTAATCACATAAAATAGTACACATATTCTTTTCCTTTTCCTTAAATCTCTCATTGGTTTAATTTCTTCCCTTGTAACCCTTGTAGCTATCCCTTTAAGAGAAAGCCAGAACTTTTTACAACCTACAGCTGTTGTCAATCACCAATTAAGCTGACCAAGTCTTTGCTAAGTGTGACTCTTACCAGAATACTTGTTCTGAGAGTTTACTTTGTAGTTTTTACTAACAAGTTGTTAATGAAAGGGTATACACACACACACACACACACACACACACACACACACACACACACACACACGCATGCTTGAGGGAACAAGGAAGGGAAGAAGATGGAAAAGACCTAGATAGATGTGAGAGAACAGCAAGAAGGGACTGAGAGCAGGAGGGACTGAGAGGAGCTAAGTATGAGAACAGAAAAGAAACTGTGTGGATAGAATCACCATAGAAGAATAAAGTGAATGGACTAAAGAACTCAGTGTGCTTAGATTCACTGAAGATCCCTCAGATTAGTAGTATCCTTAGCTGCTTGTAGCATCTGTTCTGGACCCTGATAGAAATCCCCTCAAGGCAGGTACTTGGGGGGAATTCATTAAGCTTTGTGTCGTCATTACCCTAGAATGACACCATTGTAGATCATATGGTTTGTGGCTGGCTGCTGTTTACATTTCTCCTTTGGTAGCAAGCAGATTCTTTTCCTGTACCAAAGACACTAAAATGTAGGGATGAAGTCTCTGTAGGTACCAGCTTGACTTGCCTGTGTTTGATGAGTTGTGGTTTTATCTGCAGCAACTCAGCCTTGTGCTCAGTTTGTAGAGAGAAACCTCCAGTCTTGGCAGCAGCCTGGGTTGTTTGGAGATTCCCACGGGACTGCTTTGGCTGACAACTCAATTAAATACAATACAATCCTGGTTCTGGAAGCTTTATTTGATGATTAGAGATGTCCAGTTGGACCTCTATCTCCCCCATTATCTGGCAATTTAATTTAAATTTTATATATATATATATATATATATATATATATATATATATATGAATTTTATGCAGCTTCTACTGTCTTAGGCTTCTAAACTATCCCTCAAAAGGTCCTTAGTTTTTGCTCTCTCCCAGTATTCTCTCCCTTGTCCCCTCCACTTCTCTCCCACTTCATCCTCCCATTCCAGTTGCCCCACCAACCCATGAATAACTGTTTACTCCATTTCCCTTCCCTAGGGAGATCTATCTGCCCCCACCCTGAGCCCCTTACTCTGTACTTAACTTCTGTGATTCTAGGGATTACAGATTGGTTATCATTGATTTAGCAGCTGATATCCACATACAAGCAAATTTGTACCATATTTGTCGTTCTGGGTCTGGGTTACCTGATTCAGGATGGTATTTTCTAGTTCCATCCATTTATCTGTGAATTTTAGGATTTAATTTTTCCATGGCTGAGTAATAGTCCATTGTGTAAATGTACCATAATTTCTTTATCCATTCATCTTTTGAGGGACATCTAGGTTGTTTCCAATTTTTGGCTATTATGAATAGCAATGAACATGGCTGAGCAAGTGTCTCGGTAGTAGGATGAAGAATCCTTCAGGTATATGTTCAAGAGTGGTCTAGCTGGGCCTTGATTGATTCCCATTTTCCTGAGGAACTACCTCACCAACTTTCATAGTGACTGAACAAGTTTGTACTACTACCCAATGGGTAAGTGTTCCCCTTACTCCACATCCTTGTCAGCATGAGTTGTCCCTTGTGTTTTAATGACCTTAGCCATTCTGACAGGTGTAAGATGAAATCTCAACATAGTTTTTATTTGCATTTCCCTGATGGCTAAGGATGTTGAACAAATATTTCTTGAAGTGTTTCTCAGCCATTTGAGAACTCTCGGTTTAGATTTGTATCCAATTTTTAATTGGGTTATTTGTTTTTCTTAATATCTAGGGTTTTAAATTCTTTATGTACTTTGGTTATTGACCCTTTATTGGATGTATAATTGGTAAAAAATCATTTTCCATTCTGTAGTCTGTCTCTTTGTCTGAATGACAGTGTCCTTTGCCATGCAGAATCTTCTCAGTTTCGTGAGGTCCCATTTATTAATTGTTCTTAGTGCCTATGCTAATGGTATTTTATTTAGAAAATCTTTTCCTGTGCCAATGAGTTCAAGGCTATTCCCCACTTCCTCTTCTGTCAGGTTCATTGTATCTGGCTTTATGTTGAGTTCCTTGATCCATTTAGTGCAGGGTGTTAAGTGTAGATCTATTTTAATTCTTCTACATGCAGACATCCGGTTTGACCAGCACCATTTGTTGAAGATCCTGTCTTTTTTTTCCAGTGTGTATTTCTGGCTTATTTACTTAAAAAAATAAAACAGGTGTTCAGGGGTGTGTAGATTTATGTCTAGGTCTTCAATTCAATTTCATTTATTGGCATGTCTGTTTTTGTGCCAATATCACACTTTTTTTTTTGAATTTATTTTATTTTATTTTACAATATAATTCAACTTTACATATCAGCCATAGATTCCCCCTTTCTCCCTCCTCCCGTCCGGCTCCCCTCCCCCCCGTCCGGCCCCCCTCCCCCCGGCCCACCCCCCATTTCCATCTCCTCAAGGGCAAAGACTCCCCCGAGGATTGAGATCGACCTGGTGGACTCAGCCCAAGGAATGCTCAATCATACCACAAGGGCACTTGCTCAGCTATGTTCATATCAGCATTATTTGTAATAGCCAGAACCTGGAAACAACCCAGATGCCCTTCAACCGAAGAATGGATAAACAAACTGTGGTACATATATACAATGGAATACTACTCAGCAGAGAAAAACAATGACATCATGAGGTTTGCAGGCAAATGGAGGGATCTAGAAAAAATCCTCCTGAGTGAGGTAACCCAGACTCAGAAAGACAAACATGGTATCACACTATTTTTATTACTATAGCTCTGTTATATAGTTTGAACTTGCAAATGATGAGACCTCCAGCAGTTATTATTATTATTATTATTATTATTATTATTATTATTCAGAATTGTTTTAACTATTCTTTGTGTGTGTGTTTGTGTGTGTTTCCATAATGAAGCAGAAAGTTGTCCTTTCAAGATCTATAAAGGATTGTGTTAGAATTTTGATGGGGTTACTTTGAATCTGTAGATTGCTTTTGGTAGAATGGCCTTTTTTACTATATTAATCCTACTGATCTATGAGCATGGGAGATCTTTCCATCCTTTGATAACTTCTTCAATTTCTTTCCTCAATGTCCTAAAGTTTTTATCATACTAGTCTTTTATTTGCTTGGTTAGAGTTACCTCAAGGCATTTTACATTATTTGAGGCTATTGTGAAAGGTATTGTTTCTTGATTTCTTTCTCAGTTTGTTTATTGTTTGTGTATAGGAAGACTACTAATTTTTGTGAGTTAATTTTTTATCTGGCTACTTCCCTGAAAGTGATTATTAGCTGTAGGATCTTCCCAGTTGAATTTTTAGGGGCATTTATGTATCTATTATATTACTTATAACTAAAGATACTTTTGATTTCTTCCTTTCCAATTTTTATCCCCTTGATCTCCTTCAATTGTCTTGTTGCTCTAGCTGGAACTTCAAGTACTATGCTTAGTGAAACGTAATATTGAGCTGGAGAGATGGCTCAGCCATCTCTATACTGAATAGCTATGGAGAGAGTGGTCAACTCTGTCTTGTTCCTGATTTTAGTGGAGTTGCTTTCAGTTTCTCTCCATTTAAGTTGATGTTTGCTATGTATGGGCTTGCTGTAAATTGCCTTTATTATGTCAAGGTATATCCCTTGTAGCCCAATCTCTCTAGGACCTTTATCATGAAGGGATGTTGGATTTTGTCAAAGGCCTTTTTGTAGCTAGAGGGATGATCATGTGGCTTTTGTCTTTCAGTCTGTTTATATGGTGAATTACATTTATTGATTTTCATATATTTAACCATCTCACCATCTCTGGGATGAAGCCTACTTGATCATGGTAGATGATCTTTGTGATGTGTTTTTGTTTTGCAAGTATTTTATTGAGTATTTTTGCATCTATGTTCCTAAGGGAAATTGGCTTATAATTTTCTTTCTTCATTGGGTCTTTATGTAGTTTGGGTATCAGAGTAACTATGGCCTCATAAAATGAATTGGGCAATGTTCCTTCTGTTTTTCTTTTGTGGAATAATTTGAGGCGTATTGGTGTTAACTCTTCTTTGAAAGTCTGGTAGATCTGGTTCTTAGGAAAGTGTAGTGGCTGTGTGTTGCCTGTTAGGAAATTCTTCTAGAATCCTGCTAGGTGTGGCCACTGGGGGTTCCAGGTAAAATGTTTTTCTAAGTATTAGGAGCTGACACTTAGGAATGGGGTTGGGCTGGGGGCAAGGGGAGGGACAGGCTTAGGGATTCTACAGGAAGGAGGAAAGCAGTGTGTTCCACCAGGATCTACTTAGTCCTCTGGAAATGGGGCCAGAGAGTGAGGAGAGTCCCAACAGGCAGTCTGCTACAGAGCTGGAGATGAGACTGGGGATTGGATATAGAGGAGAAGATGGAGAGTAAAAATCTGAAGCTTGATTACCTACTTTCCTGGGTTGCCATACTTGCTTCTCTGGCAGGCTTGGCTGCTGGTTTCTCAGGGAATGCCTGCTAGAGTTGGGCTATGGGTTAACAGGATGAGCCGGGTGGAAGGTTGGCAGAGAAGATCTGCATGATCCATTGGAGATGGGGACAGAGAGAAGGGCAGGCCACAGCAGGTGGTCTGCTACAGAGATGGGGGTGAGACTACAGGTTGGATTTATAGGAGAGAAAGAAATGCTGAAGATCTGAAGTTAGGCTACCTGCTTCCATGGCCAGAGTGGACTATGGTTTCCTAGGAAATGCCTGCTGGAGTTGGGGGGCTTGGGTAAAGCAATGATTTGTGGGAAGGAAGTTTGGAGGGGTTGATTTGTGTGATCTTCTGGAGATGGGGGCAGGGTGGAGGGGAGGCTGCAGCAGGTGCAGGATGAGAATGGGGGATAGATTTGGAGAAAAGGAGGAAGAGGCAGAGATGGACAGTTAGCCTACCTGCTTCCCTGGCAGGAGCAGCATTAGTGAGTCTTCAGATGCAGTATCACAAGGGGTCAGTGGGGAAGAGTGGGTGGTATTATAGTCACAAAGCTGACACCCATACCTAATGCAGTCTTAACTCTGGCAATCACCCAGGGTGTGAATGTGGTAGTATTATAAAAGGACATGGACTTTGACAGTGTTCAGGTTGAAAGAGATTGAGAACTGCAGTTTTTAGCTTAGACAAATCACATAAGTATCATGTTTTTGCTGTGCTTTGTGGGTTTTTCTGTTTTGTGTTTTGATTCTTGCATATTAACTAACACGTATCCTTTGGTTCTGTCTGTATTTCTTCCTGGCAAAGTCATTTTTGTCTTTCAAAGTACAATTTGAATTCTCTCTTTCATGATGCCTTCTCTGGGCATTTTTCAAACTAGATATAAGCCTAGATAATAATATGTTTTGGTTGTGAGCCTAGCCTTCAATGGCTGAGCCATCTCTCCAGCCCAATATTATGTTTAGCT
The DNA here is from genome assembly GCA_902168425.1 of Peromyscus attwateri. Classification (NCBI taxonomy): domain Eukaryota; kingdom Metazoa; phylum Chordata; class Mammalia; order Rodentia; family Cricetidae; genus Peromyscus; species Peromyscus attwateri. The sequence goes on from CABHPP010107871.1 coordinate 21,560, forward strand.
GAGCATGGTACTCCCTGTGTGTCTGTCCTCAGGGAGGAAGCCCTTTAAGAAGCCTTCCTGTCTCACTGGGCTGCATGCACAGTGGGTCTCTTGTGGTCTGGCCTCTGTTCACATTTCGTGCCCTCCCTTGAAAACCTTTTGACTTCTTCGTTGCTGTCACACTAAACAACTTGTATTCCCTGTAACTCTATTTTCTCTCTCTCGGTTATCTTCAGGGCCTCCCACATGCCACATCCTTTATTAGTTAAAGAGGATTGCCAGAATGGCTATAATTCTTGGCCCTCTCAGAAACTCTGCCTTCTGCAATGTGACTGTTGTCTGGGGGTGGAAACTATTTCTCCTCTCCTTGCCCACTTCTGCCCATTCTTTGAAACTTGCCCAGATGCCATAAGTGCAAACCTCCACTAGGCTGCTGAAACACCAGAGCCCATGTGGAGCAGAGACAATCTATGTGATGGAGCCCTCCTCGATGAGTGATTCCCAGCCTGTGGCAAGCCATAAGAATATATTATAGAAGTGTGTATTAAAGCTATACTTTGACTGGCCAAGGGTCTGTCAAAAGGCAAGCCATTTATTATGAATATTTGGTGCTATCCAGCCTTTAATATTTCAGCTGTCTTCTGCTATGAAATTATTGCATGCCCAAATATTCCCAGACAAATGGGCAAACAGTTCAGCTCCTCAGACCTGCTGAACTCTAGGTAACTAATTTCCCTGATGGAGCCAGTACTTGGATAAGGTCACATAGGCAAAGACAAGCTGGCAGAGAGATGCATAGCTTTGTGCTATTGAAGGTCAGACCAAACTCCTGCCTTGAGGCCTAGTGGCTCTCCAGAACAATTGACTGAGAACAAAAGAGGTTTTTACATATCAAAGTGGGATGTAGAGCAACTTTCCTGAGGAGGCAGAGAACCTTGTGGTCAGAAAAAGAAAGGACAGGCATTTTTCTGTAGAGCAGACAGAATGGCATAATGGGATGAAGAAAAGAACATAGAGGTAATGTAGATGGTAAGGCAAAACTCTTGAGCCAGGAGTAGAGAACAGTAGAGATGGAGAATGAAGAAACAGAGGACAAAGATGAAGCTGGAAGCATAAGAGCTTAGTTGTTAGCAGGACTATGAGAGGGAACCAGATGGAATTATAGCTTTATAGACAAGATTTCATCCCAGAGAAATAAAGTAGACAGATAAGGAGATTGGTACATCTAGAGTTATTCCTGCCTTGAATGCCTGTCGGAGCTGCATCTGTGTAGATAAAGTTTTGTCTTAGAGGAATAAAGTTAACAGACATAAGAGCATAGTGTATGTAAATTTTTTTTCACTCAGATATCCCATGCCAGACATTGTAGATGAATGGTCTTATTAAATAAGAAACACAGAGCCAAATGCAGAGTTAATAGCCCAAGAGGTCAGAGCAATAGCTAAGAGCTAAAAACCTTACCCTTTACTGCCGCTGCTGTCCTATCTCTCCGCAAGAGACTTACTTACTGTATGTTTGTCCTTTTTATTGACTTTCTGTTCTGCCTTCTCATTGGTTGTAAACCCAACCACATGACCTCCTCGTCACTGCCTATCTGTACAGACCTCCAGGTCTTCTATGGTTGGTATTGAGATTAAAGGCATGTGTCCCCATGCTGACTGTATCCTTGAACACACAGAGATCTGCCTAGCTCTGCCTCCCAAGTGCTGCGATTAAAGGCATGCACCACCACCTCCCAGCTTCTGCTATGGCTTTGTTAATAGCTCTGACCCCCAGGTAAGTTTATTTATTAACATACAAATAAAATCACATTTCAGTACAAATAAAATATCACCATAAGACGTAGTGAATTCCTGGACCCTGGGAAATCCATACCAGCCAACCTAGCATCTCTGTGGATGTGATAGCAAGTCCCAGATTATAGCTGTCCAGCTAGCCCAGAATTGTGAGCTCAAGAAATTATTATTACTTTTGGCTAGTAAATGTTGGGGTGGTTTGTTATGCAGCCACAAATATTGAGAGACTGGGTCAGCCACCTCTTTGGTTTCAACTTAGATATATCGTCTCTTTGGCAAAGAGATTTGGCAGTCTCTTTTTGTAGGCTTACCTCTTATATATCCAGAGGTACCAATAGTCCAGGATTATAGTTACTTGCATATCATCTCTGTTTCACACAAGATTTATTTTTTTATTTAAAATTTTATTATTAAAAAACCTTTAATGTTCATTTTAAACAGTATTGAGGATGAAACCCAGCCTAACACATGCTAGACATAGACTTTGTCACTGAACCACATCCTAGCCCAGCTTGTGAGAGGTATAAGGGCAGGACCCTTGGTTGGTTTTTGTTTGTTTGTTTGTTTGTTTTTTCGAGATAGGGTTTCTCTGTGTAGACTTGGCTGTCCTGGAACTCGGGAATTTACTGTATAGACCAAGCTGGCCTCAAACTCAGAGATCTGACTCCTGAGTGCTGGTATTAAAGATGTATGCCACAACCGTCTAGCCATTAGGACCCTTGTTTAATTACATATTCCATAGATTCTCAGAAAATGTTGTTGAAGGCAGGAAGGAATTCAGAGGTTGCAGTTTATAGACTGGGTGTGTTAATTTTTTTCTTCCATTGAATCGACTTGAGGCATGATGAACTTCCTTTGTTTTATTTCCCTCTCCAAATTCTTTACCTACATTTAAAAGTCAAGAAATTGGACATTGACTTCTCTGTTACTTATGTTTAACAATCAATACTGGGTCTGAGCTTCCTCATGGCATTGATGAGTCATGGCTGTGTCTTTTGGATATGGCAACACTTTCTAGCTGTGACAGTCAGTTGTCCCCATGGTACCCTCAATGCCCATGGTCATTTGCTGTTCTCTTACAGACAGAATCTGCAGTCTCTCTCACACACGTACCTGCTCCAAAGAAGAGTAGCTGATAAACATGCCCACTTATTTACTTCCCCTTTCAGTATGAGGCGATGTGGGCAGCCCCAGCCTCCCTAAGCATTGCTAATGCCCCTGGCCCCCCACAAAGAGCAATTTTCTCTCCCCATTCAAAGGATTTTCAAGGATAATTCAGTTCTTCATCTAACTAAAGTGGAGCAAGATTTTAAAAAATCAAGTAACGTAGTTCCATGACAGCAGAAACTGTGGCTGGCTGAAGGCATCCTTACCCATGAGTAGCCTGCACTCATGCCAGTTTTCTGGTGTTTTCTCCTTTAATGGTGCTCTCAACACTCGTAGTTAAACGGCTGCCTTGTGATGGATTGAAATACTTTTTAAGCATCATGAGGTGCGGTTGTATGGTTTGAAAATGGTTGGGCTTTCACTGTTCCTTCTATTTACAAGGTTTATGTCTCAATGTTTGGGTCTTACACGAAGCCTTACCTCTCCCATCGAAAATCCCATGTCTCTAAAAAAGAAACTCAGTCAGGCTGGTTGGCACTCAGCAGGAATGCCAATCTGTCCATTGTTTATTCTGGCATCTGTCTGCTCTGAATGGGCAGAGTTGACACTGGGAAGATCTGAGTTAGAAATCTGAACATATCAACCCTCCAATTGACACATAGGAATGGGAGCTATTCTGGTTTCAGATCATATCTTCAGTTCCATTTGCAAAATCAACAGGATTGACAACTTAGAGACAGCTACTGGGAAACTAGACTTATCAAATCCCTTATGCAAATACCAGTATGATTATCTAATTCCAAAAAATTTGTATCACTATGGGGTATCTAAGGGTTAGCCCATCTGGGCATGGCAGATAGCTTGCCTGTTCTCTGGATTAGCAAAGTGAATTAAACATGTAGTACTTTGATCCAGTAGCTCTGGCTCAATTTACTTCCCAAAGCCCCATGCACGTAGCCTCCTGACTGAGGACTCAACCATGATGTAATCTGAGATGAGTCCAGTCTTAATGATCTGCGGAGAGAAACAGGAACTGATTTTATCAGCACTGAGCTGGTTGTGTATACACCGTGATGCATTAGATGGTGACCTTATGCTGAAGTACAGTCGATTTCGTCAGCCTCCTTGAGAAATACCTGAATTCATCTCTGAAAAGTTTACTTTTGTACCACAAAAGTAATATGTGATTATCACAGGAAGAACTTTAATATGATGAAGTGGGATTAAAAAAAAAAAAAGCTGTTCTCCAAATTTCTCCCTAACAAACATTTTTTAGCATCTTGAAATGTATTAATGTAGGTAGCTGTTTCTGCCTCTGTCTTCTCATTTTTAAATAGCTTTAAAATGCCTACTTCTTTTTTTTTTAAAGCCTAAAGTGAGGGTGGGGTGGAGGCATGTATCTTAGAGGGATGTGTTTCACACTGAGGATATCTTAGAGCTTGAAAATAAAAGGACAGGAATTAGCACTCACCTTTAATCCCAGCAATCGGAAGCAGAGGCAGGTGGATCTCTGAATATGAGGCCAGCCTGGTTTACAAAGCAGATTCCAGGACAGCCAGGGCCGCACAGAGAAATCCTGTCTTGAAAAACAGAAACAAAACAAAACAAACCATGAATTGTCACTCCAGCAGCTGGTTATAGTTTCAGGCTGAGTCATTTTGAGTCTCTTTCAGCTTTCTCTATTGCCACTGAGACCTACTTCCCTAAATACTTGTGCTAATTGTCTATCATTGGAATAAAAATGCTTGGCTACATTTAAGTCAAAAGTCACATGATCTGAATAAGCCCTAGAGCCTCTCCTAGGCTGTAGAATCACGACTTTTTTTCCTCCTATAAATTTCTGTGAGCTACAGGCCTTTTATCTTGACTTCCTATTCTTAACGGTGTGTTAAAATTGAAGTTTCATAAAATTTGATATTGAGTTAGAGAGACCTTGATACCTTTTGAAATAAAGGAATAATCATTTAATGGGAGGTGTTTGACGAATGGAATGATATTTACAAAGGTGTGTAGTTGAGCTAAGACCAGGAATCATCTTCATCAACCGGCAATATCATTGCATTAAGGTAGACAAGAGGTTTCCTGTAGTAGCAAATTCGTTCCTCCAAACCTTAGTTGCTTAACATGTTTATTTCGTATTATGAAAAGCGTATGCCTGGTCTGGTGAGTCTTTGATGTTTATTTCTTCCATCTGAGACCTGGCACCTGCGATGCATGGCAATTAACTTTACAGTGGTGTAGAAAGAGAAACTAGTCAGAACTCACACCTCCTCTCCAATGCCTCTGGAAGTGAAATATGTCATTGACACCCACAACCCACAGCCCAGAGAGGAAAGCATTACTTTGCCATATGTTCACGAAGAGCTGGAGAACTAGATTTGAATGAGCTCAGCAAGTTACCACAGTGACCACAGGCAAGTAACTTCAGTTTGCCTCTTGGTTATCTGTGTGGCTTAGATGACCTCAGAATCCTTACCTCTTCTTAGAACCCTGAAGTCTAAATGTTTGATTTCTTCTTATAGTAGCTTTGGGGGTTGGATTACATTGTATGCAATAGCTTATTGTTACTGTGAGATTCTCATGTCTATTAATAGCATCAGACACATGCTCATGTTGCACAGTGAAACTGAGAATCCACAAGGGGACCAAGGACAGAGAATCTTGTCCTCAGATTTGACTACATGACCTTTCATTGTGTATTTTCCCTGTGATAGTTTTGTTGTTGTTTATTTGATTTTTAATTTAAATATACACTGAATATAGGAATAATATTATCCTCACAGAGTCATTGGGCACTAAACGAGGTAATTTGTAGAATGTTCTTGGAACAGTGCCTAGCATGTACTAAGAGTTCACTAAGTTTATTTTACAGTGAATTTTTTTCAGGGTGACTTTCCTTGTACAATCACTTTGTAAATGTCTACATATAAGGTCTCAGTGGGTTGTTACTGTTTTAATTATTGTCTGCCTCATTTTGGTTAGGTAAGCCAGCCCAACCCATGCAAATCTCTAATCTACTGACCCACAAAATGAAGTTATTAGACACTGTGTTAGGAGACTTGAGACTGAAGTTCAGCACCTCAGACTCGTGCTTTACAAGCTTTAGCCCGGATCTTCCCTGGTTCCATCTTGGCCCTGACACCTGAGATGGATCCTGCCTTTGGCCTCTTCGGGCTCCTGATTCCTGTCTGGTTCCCCTGCTCTGGCTTTCACTCATAGACTGATGTGGCCTCTAAACTCTTAGGGATCCATTTTAGGTAGGGAATCCCAACTCTAATCTCAATTACTCCAGATTCAAGGTCCACCTCAGTTTCTGGTTAATGTTATGCCCAGATTGCTCCCCAAAGAAGCCACCGGAGACTTTAGGTACAGAATGCAAAAGCAAGGTTTATTCTTATTACAAGCCATGGTCAGGGAAGCTCGATCCCAAGCACTCACTCTTAGCAGTGAGGCCGGGAGGAGCTTGCCCTTTCTTGGGGAAGTTAGTTTTTATAGGCAAAACCCATAAAATTTCTTAGAGGGGAGGGGGTTAGTACGGGTCCATCCTTGATTGGTCCAGTGTTTCCCAGGCCTGGACTTGGTCTTATTTTAGCTTATCTGTTTGCCCTGTCAGGAGTTTTACAACCCATCTCCGGGGTCCGGGAAGTTTGGGATGTTTTATGACCACTTAGCCTCTGCCAGATGGTTGAATATCCTGACTCTGTGTTTTCTTAAGTTTCTGTAGCTGATAAAGCCACCTGGGAAGAAGGGGTCTAAGTTCTAATCACTTTGGGGGCAGTCCAGCACAAGTCCCAGGCTTTGTCCTTGAACCACCATGGGGGCTGGCTGGCCAAGCACGTACTGACTGTGGGGGCTGGCTCAGTGGTCCAGGCTCTGTCCTTGACTCATGCACATAACTCTAAGTTGGTGAGGGGCCCCATTCACGGCCCTCCCAGAGACTGCTTGCTCAAGTCTCAGGAAACTGAAATTGAGGCCTGATCTCTGAGAGAAGACTGAGCAGCCTGTTATGGCATCTGCTTGGTCCTTTCAGTTAACAAAGGAGCTTGGTGGTAGATAAGGTCAGATACACACTCTAATGTTGTTAGCTGTACCTCTTGAGTCTCGGTGCTTTCGACATCATCTTGCCCTTACCACTATCCCAAATGCATGAGAAATCTGCAGTGATAAGTCCCTCTGCAGGCATGGTCTCTCTAGGAGATTCATACAAGCAAGAATATTTTCCTCACTTGTCCAAGGATCTTACAGGAGCTGTCCTTGGAATGTAGAGAAACAGCCACAGCAAGCGAGAATGTAAGAAATGGTGTGTGGTTCCTGAATAGGAACTGCGATGACTAGCTTTGATTGTCAACTTGATTCGATAAAGAAATTCCTGGGGCATTAGTGAGGTACACTTTTGGGCATCTCTCTAAGGGACTTTCTAAAGAGGATTAATTCAGGAGGAAAGACCTACCCTGAGTAGGCAGCATCATGCCATGGACTGGGGGCCCAACTGAACGAGGGAGAAAACAGGAACTGGACAACTGAGTGCTGACAGCTCTCTCATTCTCTGCTGCTTATTCCAGCTGTCCCTGCCACCACTTCTTTGCCAAGATACTGCACCCTCATCCTGGGAGCCAAAATAAATCCCTCAAGTTGCTTCCTATTGGGTGGTCACAGTACCATAAAGTAACAAATACAGACCCTGACAAGCTCCCATTACCTTTTGCTTCTTGATGAATCTGATGGGGGACTCTGCGTGGCTGTGGATGATTTGCTCTAGGCAGGGAAGTGGGTGTTTCTCATAGGTGCGTCATATCCTCAGGTCTTTTTCTGCTCACTACATGGGAGACAACATACCTTCCCCCAACCTCCAACCAGCCTCTCCTCTATCTTTGTGTCTCTTAGAAAAAGTGTCCTTTGAGTCCATTTCTGGATATAGTCGGGCTGTCTTCTGCCTCTTCTTCTTTTCTCAAGTTCCATCAAAAGACAATGTGGTGCTTTGCCCATAGGCCCACAGTCTAGGTTGGAGATGCCAAGCTGCCAAGATTTATGTGCTGGGCAAGAGTTATATGAAAAGATATTGTTACCCTGTCTCTGAAATGATGATAAATGCAGCTGTTGCCTGGTTTCTCCCCATCTGCCTTTGTAATCTTGTATGGCAAACATGTCACATTTGTCACTGACAAAATGAAATAAATTCTTATCTGTGGTTTTAGAAAAGGATAAATCACCAGAGAATAATTTCCAAACACTCTGGAAAAGGTTATACAGATCTCTCAGTGCTCATCACAAGTGCAGAAGTGGCAAGGTTTCACAATTCCAATTTTATCTCCTCTTACTGGGCAGCTTATCAAAGCTCAACAGGGAGATCTTTGGAATCTAGCATGAGACACGGGCTAAGAAAAGAGAACTATGCTGTTAGGGGTTTAAATGCATAAAATCTACCACGCTTAGGCATTCACATAATGGAACAACTGGCATTTGGTTATAAAATTAGCAAAGAACTTTAAAAAATATATTATCCCATGATGTTTTAACAAGATATGTTCTTGTTAGGTTGTTTTCTAAAAAGGAGAAAATGAACCCCACAGTGATGAAAGAAACCGATATTAACCTTCAGATTCAAGTCCTAGCCCTTCCCTTGCCCTAAATGGCCCCGCTTATCTTTTTCCTTTGCATCCAAGGCAGGGCTGGAGTCAGCTGGGGAGATGCTCCCAAAACACTGGTCATTTGTCTCATTCTTTTGGTGAAGCTGGAGGCTACTCAACACTTCTTGGTGTCTTTAGAGGGGCACCATGGCTTGGTGAATTTTCTAGGGTGGTTAGTGTGTTCTTTCATGTTCTATGTCTCCTGTTCCTTGGCACTGTGGTTTTCATTAGGTCTTTGCTCAGGGACTTGAGCTTCCTGCTGCATGGTAGAATGTCCCTAACTTCGATTCCAGACTCAGTGTAGGGTAAGTGTAGCATGTGGCCTTAAATGAGACATCCAAATTCCAGATTGCGACAGCAGGGATTTCTCTCACAGATCAAGGCTAAACTGAGACAAGTGAAAAGGTAAATCCACAGTTAACCTATCATGTTTTGGGATCCAAAGCAAGTTTTTCCCATTCCTGTACAGTATCTTTGAGTTGGTAATGTACCACAGTGTCAGCCCATCCACTCTGTGTATTTAAAATCAATTTATTTTATGAAAATTACTGTGTCAAACTGCTCCTCACTTTTGAAAGACCATCCCAGAGCATCTGGGAAGGTGCATCAGCTGGTAAAATGCATGCTGTGGAGGCCCATAAAGGTTTCCTAGTAAGACCTGAGCTTGCTTTACCCAGCAGGGCTGCAACAGAGGATTGCTTGACTATGCATGTGGGTACCAGGTGATTGGAAGGGTCTGCACTTGGCTGTATGGTATGCTTTGATCTAGCAAGGGGGTGGTCTTTTCCTCCACCCCTTGGCATTCCTATAAAAGGCCCTTTAGAAGAGACAAACGGGGCCAGTGGATAGTGATCCAGGCCCTCCTGAGGCTATCCTGTGTTTCTATCTGTTTCTCTCCCCTATATCCTTCTATCTAAATATTTCTTCCTCTTCTCTCCTTAAAGGTACCCTGGGGAAAAAGTGGGAGTGGGCCTCCCACAGAGAAATGGGTAGGCCTCCTACAGCCTGCTATGTAAACATGAGGACCTAAGTGAGGTCCCCAACACCCAGTTAAAAAGCTAGGCATGGTGCTGTGTGCCTCTAAGCCTGCTGTTAAGGACGTTGAGATAGGCAGATCCCTGGGGCTTGCTGGCCAGCCAATCCTGCCTAATCAGCAAGCCTCAGGTCCCAGTAAGAGACCCTGTCTCAAAAAACAAAGTGGATTATTTCTGAGAAATGACATACAAGGTTGGGCCCTGCCTACACACACACACACACACACACACACACACACACACACACACACACACACACAATGTATGTACATCAAACGTACACATACATACAACTTCCCTCAAATATTCCTAGAAATGATTTAACATGTACAGAATCTACTGCTTAGACTGCAGACTTTTCTCAAAGTGTGGAAGGTCCAACACTTGCTTTTATGAGGCTGAGTTTGGACAGGTTCTTAGTGGGGACATATCAGAGACATCTCCAGGGAGCCTAGAAAGAAAATAATATTCACAGGGTTGAGTTAATTCTCGAATCACTGCACAGGATAAAGACTGAGTTGATGCTGAGCTCTTGGACCCAGCTTAACCTTTAGAGTTTAGCTGCTTAGAGATAGAGCATGTGGCTCAGAGCTGTGGAATGAGGAAGCAGCCAGGAAGCTGCCAGCAGACCCATGTTGCCATGAGACAAAGCAGTAAGATGCATGCCCAGCCCCTGTGTCTCTGCAAGTGGCTCAATCCTGACTCTAAGACTCATGCCAGTGCATTTAACAGGCAGGTCCTGACCCCCGTTGGCAGTATAGGCAGGTAGGGGCTCAGCATTTGGGACTGGAATGGGAATTGAGTGGAGCCTTCCATTTCATCTGCTATTATCTGAAATCTGCACGCCTGCCAACCGGCCTATCAAAGAACAAAGTTTGTTTCTCAAGCCTCTGTCCTGTCCACCCATCCATCCACCCACCCATCCATCTACCCACCCATCCATCCACCCACCCAGCCATCCATCCACCCAGCCATCCATCCACCCACCCAGCCATCCACCCACCCAACCATCCACCCACCCATCCATCCACCCACCCAACCATCCATCCAAATTATGCTTTTTTTTTGTTTGGTTTCTTCTGTTCTCTTAAAAAAAATTGTTTCAGAATATATTTCAGGACAACAACCACAACAAAATTTCTTTAAAAATACAACCGTGATATCATTACCACACTAACATTTTAACAAGAATTCTTTAATAGCCTCTGATGTCTAATTCAGTTTTTCCCAATTGTCTCAGAACTTTGGGGGAAACACAAATCCACTTTCTCTTAATCAGATTCCAAATGACGTTGGCTTGGTGCTGACAGTGTCTGCTGTTGCTCTGACTCTTAGGGTTCTCTTACCCTGTGCCGCTCCTCCCCTTTCTTCTCCTTTCCTCCCTGCTATCATCCAGGCATTCCCGCTCTGCTCTCTCACGGCCCCACAGGCAGTCCCTCCTTTCTCCTTGTCTGCATTTCTATAAACCAGCGCGCTGTTCAGTTTCCGGCCACCTGGGTTTTCCTGGCTGACTCAGCATATTGGTCCTGTCACGCATTCACTTGTCTTTTTGTGTTTTCTATAAAACAGGCACTCAGTTTTAGAGGCTCATCCAGTTTAAGTTCAACTTAATGGTGAAAATATTTTTTTTTTTTTTTTTTTTTTTTTGGTTTTTCCAGACAGGGTTTCTCTGTGTAGCTTTGTGCCTTTCCTGGAGCTCACTTGGTAGCCCAGGCTGGCCTCGAACTCACAGAGATCCTCCTGCCTCTGCCTCCCGAGTGCTGGGATTAAAGGCGTGCGCCACCACCGCCCAGCTATGGTGAAAATTTTTGAGAGTAAGTTTTGAACATCACCCAGAGACTTGCTGGACCTCTGTGTTGAGTCTCATTCATGTCCTTCCCATTTCTTAGATCGTGAAAAAATGTCTTTCACCAATAATTTGACTCCTCCAGGGTGGATTTGTACAGAAAAAAAAGAAAAAGAATAGATTTTTAATTTCTGAAACTCCCCTCCCCAATTCTTTGGGTTTTTTTTTGTTTATTTATTTTTGTTCCGCTCTCAGCTATTAGAAAGGAGAATTGGTTCATTAGGGTGTTTTCAAAAAATGATGGTTTGATAGGAATGTTAAAGTTCTGTGTCTATAGCACAGGGAGGGACTGCTGTAGATTACAATAATTAGTTATGTGTGATTGATCAGAGGGCTTCAAGTAGGATAATGACAAAGAAGTGGAAATGCTATCCTGATTTGATTAGTATACAGGAATTGAAATGACAGTGCACCTCATAAATAAGGACAATTATTATGCTAATCACAAAAACTTAAAAAATTATATGAGATGAAAATGCTAACCACCTTTATGAGATCATAAATTCAGACATATTCATCCCATTGTGCAATTATTTTAAAGCTATCATCAATCTTTGATTAGGAACTTTTTAATTCTTTTGACACAGTTCTAATAATTTTGATGACTTTCTTGAATTCTGATATATTAGAGATTTAGTTCATGTAATTCCTGTCTCTGACCCCAGAGCAACTGTCTCTCCAAGGATATTTGGTTTCTTGAGCAAGAAATGACATAAAGGACAATATGGGTGCCATCTGGAACATTTGCTTTCTTAAAGTAATTCAATTTTTAATTATTCTACGAGTTAAAGAATAAAGGCTGTGACTGTTAATGTAGCACACATGAAGTCAGCACCATGTCTTTTGAGGCCCAGAAGTGAGAGACATAGTAATATATTAAGAAAATTTGGGATCTAGACAAATGATTCAGCTAAGAGCACTTGCTGTTTTCCAAAGGACTTGAGTTCAGTTCCCAGCATGCTCATCAGGCTGCTCACCTGCGATTTCAGTTCCAGGAAATATGGCATCCTCTTCTGGCCTCCGCTGGCACCTGTGCACATGTGGTGTACACACACACACACACACACACACACACACACACACACACACGGACAACCAATAAAAATAAGTCTTTTAAAAAAAGAAATTTGTGATGCTTTGGGAGAAACGCTTTCCTGGTGTGGACACAGTTTCCTCCAGCTTCCTCTCTGCCTCACCATTCCTCTCTCTGTTAGAAGGTATGAGCACTAACAGTTATCAGCAGTCTGCAGTCTGAGGCTGCCCTCCAGGCTTGAACCTGCCCTGCTGACTGACAGAAAGCTCCACACCAGGAGGCCCCCAGACTCCTAAGAATATGATCCATGCTGGACCAGTTAGATGCCATCTTTCAGGACTCAAAGACTAAGGAAAGAACATAGTGCCCTAAAGTGGCTGGAAAGCACACATCTCAATGGCAATGCTCTACCAAGATGGTTCTGAGGCCACTACTCATATGCAGAGCTGGCCCTCCTGAGAATTCACCTCTTCCCTCCCTCTCTTCCTGCTGCCTTGGGGTAACTAGTTCTATTACCTTTAAGAATTTTAACCTAAATGCACCAACTAAAAAAAACCCTCGTTTGCTGCCGTGACTTAAACTGTTGCCCTTTGCAGTAGCAGAGCAGAATTAAGATACATCACTTAATGATCTGTCTAAAGGCATTTACTTGTAATTCTAGAGACCACTGTCTTTTCCAACTCTGCAAAGGATCATCAGCCTACAAGCTGCTTCCTAGACCTGGAGTTTACTAGGAGAAAAGGGAAACCAAGCAGGGGGTGGGGTGGGGGGGGTGGGGGGGCAGAGTGGGTGGGGGGGTGGGAGTGGGTGGGTGGGGGGGCTGTTTCTGCTGCCCTTGGCTTTTGCAGGCCATTGCTTAGCTTCACACTGCATAGAAGACCATCTTTAAGGAGAGGAAAAACAGTCCCTTCCTTCTTTACAAAAGTGATACAGGGCTGCTACAGAAACCACCAAGAGATGAAAAAATGAAAACAAAGCTACCCTTAATCACCAGATAATTACTTCTGTTTTGCTATATGTTCTTGTATCTGTTTGATCTTTATCATGTGCTATTGCAAACTTGAGACAGCTTAATACTTGGTGACGTTTTCCATGTCGTTGAAACCTCTCAGTTCATTTGTTCTATAATACTATCGTCATGGTCACTATTTTAGGACAGGCTCTTATAACATATCTCAGACTGGTCTCTCTAAAGCTTGGTGTGCACTACTGTGCCTTGCTTCCAGTATAACTTTGAATGTCTATATTATTTATGAATCACATTCTTACTTAATTTGGACATTACATTTTACTACAAGGACCTGAAAACCTAAAAATTAAAATCACTGCTTTATTCTGAAATGGGTAAAACTATCACTCAGTGGTTCCCGTAGCCCACACCCATGTCCAACAACATTCATTTTCTTCCAGATCACAATTTGAATAAATAGAGCAGATAAATATGTTTAACGATGTGGGTTGCAGGTCTACCACAGAACTTGTAATACTGGAAGAGTTGCATTAAGATGGAAATGACCTTCGGTCTAACAGGCCTTCTGCAGAGTCTACCTCCTGTAGCAGGCAGGTTCAGAAGAGTGTGCATGTAAGCTTTCTTTAATCAATGTACTTTAGTCACATCCTTCTGCCGTGGCCACAGGTATGCTAATGAGAACCTTAATGCTCCTGGACTTGACTATGGAATCTTTCCTCAGTAGATTTGGAAACACATTGAGAAATCAGCCTCACAATCTGCAAGGGACAAGGAATGAGATTCTGAATGGTCATTTGCTCTCCTGGGAGGTGAACACTGCTTTGATTCACAGAATCAGGTAAGAATGACACTTTTTGTTTTTAATGGAGAGAGATGGAAAAGGAATCACAGCTCATCTTATTATTTAAGACCTGGGTAAAGTCTGGAAGTTTCACCTCATTTTCATAGTTTTAGAGGCCCATTTGTGTCAAATTGTTAATTTTTTTCATGGTTGTATCCTTGAAAAACAGATCTTTGGGTTGCAAAGATGTGACAGATAGCTAAGCTTACTGGATTCTGATTGATCAAGAGACTCATTATGAAATCTGGAATCATTTAAGATACAGTGAGAGTGCCTTATGGTGGATTTGCATTCTGAAGACAGACAGGACATCTGCCTTAATGTTTGATTTGAGAGTTTATTAATCAATGCTAGAAATAAACAGTGCTAATACAAAGTTTGATTTCCTGAAAGGGGGTGGTAAAGTCAGCTGAAGTAGTTTAAAAAGAATGGTAATGTATTAGTAGCATTCCTGGTAAATGAATAGAATGGAGAAGCATAGGAGGTAGATCATTCAAGACTAAGAAAGAGCTGAGAACAAGTGAGTTCTTGCTTTGTATAAAGGGTTGATAGTGTAAGACCAACACACACACACATACATAAATACAAACACACACGTAATCTGTGTTTCATAGACAAGCTGTGACCACATTTGTGTATACAATCTTCATTCTGATGCTCTAGGGTTGAGATGCCCAATTGTTCTTCTTCTTGGCTCAGAAGAAGCACCTAGAAATAGCTTTCAAAAAAGCTATTTAAATTTTAATATTTATTTTATTAATATTTTATATTTATATATTGTTTATATTATGTATTAGATATGCAATAGAGAATACCTTATCAATTATTATATATCATTTATATATATTAAATATTTATTTAAAAAGCTTTAACTAAGTATTAAATATAATGGGCTTGAAGTCTGCTACTGAAAGAGCAGCTAGTGACAGGTAAATCTCCTTGAGGTCCAGAAGTATGTTTTAGATGTGTTTCCTGATTCTCAAGACTGATGAAGGGAATTGGGACCAGGTACAAACCTAATTAGTCTTGTCCTGGGACTGAGGTGGCCCTGCCATTGGTGTTGAGGGTGACCATAGTCACAATAAAAGAAGAAGAGAACAGCTTCCCAATAATGAAATGTCTTTTTGTCCTTTTCCAGATCTATCCAACTCAGAAGTTTCTGCTTTTAAGTTGATTTTTCACCTCTAAGCCCAAGGATTGCAAAATCCAATGCTTAAAGAGACCAGGAAGTAATTTAGGTGGATTAGGCCCATGGGCAGGGATTAGCAAGTAGAGAGTTCCTGGCACACCTGAAGGCAACAGTTGCTGCCATATTTTGGAAACTACATTTGGTTAAAATGCCAACTTTCAGATTTATAAGTGTAAATTCTATCTTAACAGAATCTGACACTGATATCATTTAGCTTATCGGCTAGGTTAAATCAAATCAAAGCCTTGGCTGGGCTTTACTGAATGTGCCTATCTCTTGTCATCTTAAAACAACAGGAGAAACTCTTAGGTGAGCAGTGTCTTAGCCAGAAACTGCTTATTTTGAGGCCAAGTCCTGGGAGTTCAATCCCATATGACTACTTGTGTTTCCTAAAGCCCAGGTTAAGAAAACAGGTTCCAGCTGGAGATGGCTCAGTGATTAAGACAGCTTGTTGCTTTTGTAGAAGCCCTTGATTGGTGGCTCACAGCCATCCTTAATTCCCCTTCTGAGAAATTTGACTTCTGACCTCCTTGGGAACCAGGCACACGTGTGTTACACATACAACCACACTGGCAAAACACTCACACATATAAAATAAATAAATCAAACCCCAAAATAATGAAAAATTGCTCCAAAAAATCTCACCTGGATTTACAATAATTCTCTAACATTCAACCCCGAGTGAAGTGCAGTTTTTGCTGTTTTGAAACGTGGTGATAAAGACCATCATCTGAACACTCAATTCCATCTCAGGGGACAGAAGAAGTAACACACACAGCATAGCATCTCATTCTATGGAATTCTGTAACACGGATACTAAAGTGATCTGTGGTTGGGTATCTATGGTTTCCCTGTATGGGAAAGTAAGAGACCTCAACTTCATGGTTTGACTTCAGAAATTAGTTTTAAAAAACCAGGTTGTATTTCTTCTCATTATATGGCAGAGGATTCTCACTTCCGAAGTCACTTTGAGTGATGATAAATTCTTCTAAAACATCTTAAAGGAAATGGTTAAGGAGTACTTTCCTGGAACACCGGAGTTGCAAGC
Source organism: Peromyscus attwateri (assembly GCA_902168425.1). Taxonomy (NCBI): domain Eukaryota; kingdom Metazoa; phylum Chordata; class Mammalia; order Rodentia; family Cricetidae; genus Peromyscus; species Peromyscus attwateri. The sequence goes on from CABHPP010107871.1 coordinate 38,030, forward strand.
TATGTGACGTCTTCTTGATCACCCAGAGAGAGGTTTTACACTAATTCCTGGCTTGAGCTACCAATCTCCTTTTCTGCACCAGGAAGTCAGTGATGGTGATGAGAGAGTTTGAATAATGATGCAGTGGGTTTCACCTCCATCTGGACAAGATAATGTTTTTTTAAAAAATATTATCTTTCTTATTTTTTTTTAAAATTAGTTGGGAGTGGTGGTACACTCCTTTAATCTCATACTTGGGAGGCAAAGGCAAGTAGATTTCTGTGAGTTTGAGGCCAGCCTGGTCTACATAAAGAGACTGTGACTCCATAAATAAGCAAATAGTTTAAATCATTTTATTTTATGCGTATGAGTGTTTTGCATGCATGTATGTCTGTGAATTACTTGTATGCTTTGTGCCCTAAGAAACCATAAGAGAGTCTCAGATCCTCTGGGACTGGAGTTGCAGATGGTTGTGAGCCTCCATGTGGATGCTCATAATCAAACTCAAGTCTTCTGGAAGAGCAGCCAATACTCTTAACCACAGAGCCACCTCTCTGTGATTTTTACAAGATCATTTTACTTGGTCCATAAAAACAGCTCTAAGCCAGCCAGCCTCCTGTGAAGTACAAGTAGTGTGTTACATATCAGTCACACTATGGTCAGGAACACTCTCAGCCCAGACTTGTATATAAACCCACAAATGATACCATTGTGACAAACAAAAGAGGTATGGTATTGCGCAGGAATACAAATGGATTTTTCTTCAGATGTCAGTGTCAAATCATAGGAGTGGTTGCCAAGAGGAGCTTTTTCAAAAGAGTACCTTTATGTATTAATCTTGGTTTCTAAGGATTTGGGACAAGGAGCCAGAGGTAAGTGTGTTCTATGCTTGCCATCTTGGCATAGTCTACTGAAATGGAAGGGCTATGATCATGTAGTCTCAGGCAGCTTGAAGCATGTGCCCATTAATCTGTGATTTCTTTTCCTCCTGTGTTTTTTTTTGTTCCATCTCTGTTTTGTCTTAGGAGAAATGGCAAAACGTACCTTCTCCAGCTTGGAGGCATTCCTCATTTTCCTTCTGGTAATGATGACAGTCATCACAGTGGCCCTTCTCACCCTCCTCTTCGTCACCAGTGGGACCATTGAAAACAACAAAGGCAAGCGTCTTGGGCTCTTCTGGATGTCATTCCCGGGCCTGTAAGATATATCTTGATTGGTGGGCAGCGCCAATGAGAAATGATGTCTTCCTGCTTCAGCTGTCTGTGAGCAGCCAGAGATGGTGTCTCCCACTGCACTCCTTGCGTTGTCTGCAATGATAGCAGCTTTTATCACATTTACCTTTGTCCACAAATAGCCAGATAACAAACAGATATACATGTCCTCCTGGCTTTTCTGTTGATGTCCTCATAGTTCAAGGTTCTTTTAAGTCTAGTAAGCTTACCTTTTGCTACTAGATCTTCAATCTTTATCTGCCTGTTGGTTGGCATACTGGGAGCAAAGTAGAAAATAATGCAAACCAACCAAACAAACCACCCTAAAAAACGGTAAAGGCAGGTTCTCATACTCGATCCCTACAAGGGCCAGTTGTTCTGTAAACACAGTGCACCTTATCATGACATCATATCGTCTTAACTCACCTAAGTTTTTGAGAGGGGATAGAAATTGTGGCATTTAGATATTGCCTGATTTTCTTGTTGCAATGTTGGAAGGAAGTTTGGTTTCTGAATGTGAGGTAGGCTGCATTTCTAGGTAGTATCATCGAGTCATTGATGGAGCCTCTATTTCAGGGCAAAGATACATGGCTGTTACCGAATAGAGAAGGCAGATGGGGGCTAAATGTTTTGGTCAAATTAAAGAGAGAGAGAGAGAGAGAGAGAGAGAGAGAGAGAGAGAGAGAGAGA
>CABHPP010107872.1:5062-15234 GCA_902168425.1 Peromyscus attwateri
AAAAAAAACAATGTATCAAGCCAAGAGAGCAGCACTACAGTCGCCAAACTGGCATACCCTTCCAGAAGTTTCCAGTCTGGCCGGACAGTCAACCCAAACCAAAACGTCAGAACTCACATCAATCCAAGTGAGATTTAGTTGTCTTCTTTCCCACATAATGACTGTGACTAGGGAGAGACCCATGGGGCAGAGGAGACAGATTTTCAAGCAGCATTTCATCTTTCCTTCGCTGTCACCCCATGAGGCAGACACCATTACCAACCCAGAGGGAAATGAGACTCAGAGGCACATACAGAGACTGCCCAAATGCCACCAAAAACCTCTCAGAAGCCAGGACCCTGCTGAGGGAAGCCACCAGCACACCTGGCTCTCAGGTGGTAGCCCTGTCCCTTCCAAATAGAGATGTAACTTGAAGTCACCAGAGAGCGACAGCATACCATCGTTAGAACATACCAATTTTGGCTTCACTTCTAAGGACGGAGTCACAGAGGTGAAATGCCCGGGTTCTGAGAGGGACAGCAGCTTACTCAGACACCATGACCAAGCACTGCACTAACAGAAGCATCCTGATTGAGCAGCTTGCAGTGACAATGGGAGGGGGCACACTATGACTCTCCCACTCCAGCAACAGGGCCACTCTGAGAGCCTCTGTTCTTCCCTGCAGAAGGCTCATCAGTGGGAACTCTGCCCCTGCAGCCCAGCTTTTCCCAGGACCGAGGGGTCTGTCCTGCTTTGCCTCCTACAATCCCCACCCTGTTCCAACAGCACCAACCCACTTAGAGCCTGGGACACCTACTTGTTGTGGGGTAGCCGGGAGCACAAGGTTCTCAGGTCATCTGAAACCAAGGAGACATGAGATTAGATCTGGGGAGACCTGGGCGCTGAGGTCTTAACAAGAACACCGCACAGACAGCAACAGGACTGTCGCAGCAGGTTCCCAGCCTCCTGAGACGGGTTCTCCTGTGTGGCAGTTTTCACTTTAAATAACAAACCCCAAACGGAAGGAACCGTTTGGGAAGGGGTTAGCCCTACTGACAATTTGTTGAGCATCTGGAAAAGAGCCCGAAGTCAGGGCTCTCCTCGACTTATCAAACGCCCAGAGTAAAATGGGGAACTCATCACTGGTAACCCTTTAGCGGAGGATGCAGGCAACAGTCCATCAGACAGCAAACACAGGCTGTCGCCGCCGCAGCTCGGGGGTCGAGCGCTCACCTAGCACGCCCAAGGCCCTAGCTCAGGCTCTAGTACTGCCGCCCTCCCACCACAGGAGGAGACCAGAGAGCAAACATTTCTGGGCATGGTGGCTCGCTCCTGCATTCCTAGCACTCAAGTGCAGAGGCAGAAAAACTGCCACGAGTTTCAGGCTAGCCTGGGCTACAGAGCAGGAGCCCCCTTCCCCCATCTCTCTGTCTCTCTCTCACACAGACCCCAAACCTTAGTCCTCCAGAGGAAACGTTCTGTGTACTCCAGCAGCCCTGTGCCAAAGAGCCAGGCAATACCTGAATGTCCTAGCTAGAGCACATTAGCTCCGATGAGGGGACTCTGGGGGATATTCTAGGGCTTTCCACCAGCCCCCCTTGTAGTCACCAGGATGGGGAGCAAGTCCTAAAACAAGCAAAGGTGGTGTCTGTCTAGGATGCCCTGTCCTTTCTGCCTACACCATGGGGCCACGGGTCAGCACTCACCTCTCGTGCAGAGCAGGGCTCCTGATGCCATGGCTACCTGCAATGCCTGGGCCAAGCGGTCCAGTGCGAGCTCGATCTCCTGGGAGGCATTGAGGGGGTTCAGTTCATCTGCCAGTCTGTTGATCTCCTCTACAAGCGGGACCATGTGGTCAAACAGGATGAGTCCCAGGCGCCCATACAGATTCTTCTCGGTCAGGTGCAGCTGGAGCGTCATAAGGACCTGCAGGACACTCAGGTGAAGCTTCGAGTACAGCAGGTGTGAGTCTCTGTCCGTGCCTGTGCCTGAGTCCTTGGCAGCCTTGTGACCAATGTGGCCGTTGGAGAGGCAAGGCTTCTTCCTTTTGTAAGCCAGAGGGGCCTTCACGCACCAGCGGATCAACCCAATGAGGGGTGTGAGCTCTAAGAATCCTATGGGCAGGTTGGCGGCAATGGGAGTATTTAAAAACGTGATGAGAATCAACCTGGGGTCCTCGAAAATCCAGCTGACAATCATTTCAAGCAAGTCCAAAGGTGGGATGAGGTCATCTGCAAAGAGACATTCAGTTGGGAATGGTTCTGGCCTTGGAGACAGGAGCAGAGTGGACAGTGGGCGATGGATGGAAGTTTATGGCCTTCCTGTCCGGTGCTTAAATGTCTACTGCCCAAGTTCACCCATCTTCCACCTTCTTTCCTACACCTGCTCCATGGGTTAATGTCCTGTCCCCAGTGTCCAGGACCCTATGGCCAAGGTCAAGGCTCAAAAACAAAAACAAAAACAAAACTCAAAGCACCCCAGTAAGTTGAACTCCCTTGAACTCCATCACTCCCCACTACACATGTATTTATTTAGTTTTTTTTGGAGGAGGCGGCTTGTGTGCCGTGGGGCATATGTGAAGGTCAGAGGACAACCTGCAGAGCCCCTTCTCTTTCCCCCTTATGTGGTCCCAGGGATTGAACTCAAGTTCAATTGCTTCTACACAATGAGCCATCCCACCCATCAGCTCCTAGCTCAAAACTACTGGCATACTTCATCCGTCTCTGGGTATAGGTTTCTGCCCTACATCCAGTGTCTCCTCCATAGCACAGAGAAAGCTATAGTGGCCTTCAGAGAGTAGCTCAGAGTCTTGTCAGACATCTACCAACTGCCAAAGGCCACCTCAGCTCCAAAGCTGGAACCCTTATCAACAAACCAGCTGGACTCCTGAACAGCATTGATGAGGACAGAGCTGGCACTAACTCTGGGCCTATTATGTGTCAGGTGCTGGTTCTGGTCCTTTATACAGACTCAACCACTTAATCCACACAGAAAACCGAGGCAACAGTTCCTTACAGACCTCAGACCAACAGGATGGAAGCTGACCTTGGCACTGAGAGTAGGTGAACTGCGTGTGGAGCTGAGTCCTTTCTTGGGACTCATTAGAAGCACACGGTGGGCTCGTATCTGAGCCTGGCTTTTACGCCACCAGGCTACACTGCCCAATTTACAATCAGCTGGTATGTGCTCAGGCTGGCTGTGGCCCAGCCTCCTCTCTCGGAAGAAGTAGTCTCAGCTCACGGGAAAACAAAGCATGACAGAGTCCCTTCCTATGCTCTGCTCAAGCATGGCAGGGAAGGACTTGGGAAGCACAGCACATGCTCCCTCTATTGGAATAAGGTTTCCAGCCTCGTCTCCTCTGCAAAGACATCCTTTCTCAGACTGTCCCTACTCTGTGGTACACACGTCCCTCCAGCAGTAGGTAGCAGCTTAGTCTACAACCTCCCTATGGCAGTCCTGCCTCTGCCCCTTGATTCCCCAAGGAGTTTCTCTCTGAGTAATGGCATCTATGTTTCCAACATGTTCCCAGGCCTCAGCAGAGACACTCGCAGTGGCCAGAAGGCAGCATGTGCATAGGTGAAGGTGTGCATCTGTGCCCTGGACATACATGCACAGGAAGGGCATGTGCTTAGTGACTGAATTCTCCGTCCCCACATAGGAGACCTGTGCTCTTGAATCTGTCTAGCAAGAGGTGGTACCGTGTGGTTAGGGGATTCCTTCCTTTTGCTGGCTTGCAGAAACGGACCACCCCATATGCTGTCAGCAGCAGCATCCAAAGGCAGCACTGCTCGCCATTTTGACAACTGTCTTCAGGGCTGGAGCCAGTGCTGAGTGGCTGGTCATTGCGGCTTATATGAAAATATCCTGTCTTGGATACACAACACAACAGTGGCTCCCGAGCCTGACTTCCCATTCCACACGCCAGTTCACCCACTCTCAATGTCAAGGCCAGCTTCCATCCTGTTGGTCTAAGGTCTGTAAGGAACTGCAATGAGGTGAGCTAGATCTAGTGATATCTCTGCCACTGGAAAACCAAAGGCTGAGTACAATCGCTGGCTAGTGACCGCTCTTGGGAACTTTGACAAGAGTGACCAAGGAAGCTCTACCTTGCCAGCAGGGCTCTCCTGCACAGGACCTGCCAATCTCAGAGGCAGAGTGCTGGAGGAAAGAGCATGGGGCTACAAGGTAATGCATCCCCACACTATTTCCAAACAAATGTTCTAGAGAGTAACAAAGTTTAGGTTTATTTATTTCATTTTATGCACAAGAGTGCTTTGCCTGTGTGCGTCTATATGCACTATATGCATGCAACTCAACCTGGGTCCTCTGTAAAAGCGACAAGTGCTCTTAACTGCTGAGCCATCTCTCCAGCCTGAGAGCAACAAAGTTTAAATGCAATAAAAAGGATAAGAAGGGAGACACACATATAATAAAGGGGGCTGATGAACAGAAATAGGAAATGTTCCCGAAGGCTCTCAAACTACTGGCTTAGCTATCAGATCAGGACAAGACACTACTTGTCAACCTCCAGGGCAGCAAGGGCAGGAGGAAACTGAATCCTGAGCACAAAAGCAGGCCCAGAGCTTCACTCCACATAGAAAGCCACACACATACCTTTCCACTGTGGGAAAACAATGACCCTGAGCCACACAACACTGCAGGGCCACAGAGACCACAGATGTGGAAGGACTTACGCAGAAAAGCCCCATTTATTGACCTTGTTCCTGGAAACCTGTCCACGACAGAGGAAATGGGTGGCAAAGCCTGGGCTGTGGAGGCCTCAGCCCTCTACCCCCATTTAACCAGTCAGTCGACTTCTACTGTTTGTTTTTAATGGAGAATCTGACCAGAGAATGCTACTACTCGACAGGGACAAGGGACACTTGGGATTTCCTGCTCAAAGCCAAATCTCATGGCTAGCCTGGGAATCGCTACCGACAACTGCTGAGGAAGTCTCAAAACTGTCTTAAATAGTAAAACTGGGACGGAGGATACAGCGCCACTGAGGAAGAATTGCAGCTAAAAAGGTTTACCTGACAGTGCCATGGTTCAGTGGGCAAAGGTACTTGGCGCCAAGCCTGACAACCTCAGTTCCACTCACAGGACACAAATGGTGGAAGGAGGTGTCCTCTGACCTCCTCACGTACGCAGTGGCATGCAAGTGCCCACACATATACACACACAAAATAAATACATGTAATATGAAAAAAAAAAAAAGTTTAACTCCAAGGCTGGAGAGATGCTCAGCAGTTAAGATCACTAGCTGCCCTTCCAGAAGACCTGGGTGGCTCACTACTGTCTATAATTATAGTCTCAGGGCATCCGACATCCTCTTCTGGTCTTCATGGGCACCAGGCAGGCATGTGATGCACAGGCAGGCAAAACATCCACATACAGAAGAAAAAGAGGAAGAGAGGAGGAAGATGGGGAGGAGGAGAAACCTTAAAAAATAATAAAATAGCCGGGCGGTGGTGGCACACGCCTTTAATCCCAGCACTCAGGAGGCAGAGGCAGGCGGATCTCTGTGAGTTCGAGGCCAGCCTGGGCTACAGAGTGAGTTCCAGGACAGGCTCCAAAGCTACACAGAGAAACCCTGTCTTGAAAAAAATTAAAAATAATAATAATAATAATAAGGCCGGGCAGTGGTGGTACACGCCTTTAATCACAGAACTCAGAACTCGGAGGCAGAGGCATGTGGATCTCTGAGTTCCAGGCTAGCTTGGTCTACAGGGTAAGTTCCAGGACAGCCAGGGCTACAGAGAGAAACCTTGCCTTGAAAAACCTAAATAAATAAATACATAAATAATAAAATAAATAGAGCACTTGCTGCTCTTCCAGAAGACTTGAGTTTAGTTCCCAGCTCCCACACAGAGCAGCTCACAACTATCTGTGACTTCAGCTTCAAGGAACTTGACACCCTCTTCTGGCCTTCTTGGGCAACCACTCTTACCTATACATACCTACACACACATGCACATAATTAAAAATGAATCTTGGGGGAGGCAGATCATATGTCTATGGAAAAGGACCGATCTCAGCCCCAGGCCCTGGCTTTTTATGCTTATTTCCACCACTCAGACCCAAGCAACTGAGAAGAATTTAACAAAGTCCCTTTTAGCAAATGGAAGAGGTCTAGATGCCAACCTTTAGGCTTAGGCCCACAATAAGGATGCCTATTTCACAGTTAAAAAAGTCAATGTAAGGGGCTGGAGAGTGGTTAAGAGTACTCATTGCTCTTTCAGGACCCGAGTTCAGTTCCCATGCTGGGACAATCTGTAACCTAGTTTGAAGGGATTTGACATCCTCTTCTGGCCTTTGTGGGCACTACACGCGTGACACACACATGCATGGTATGAACACACTCATGCACACAAAAATAACTAGTAACAAAACAAAAGCCAGTGTAGTCACTGGTGCACGGGATGCAGTTCCATGGTAGAATGCTTGCCTAGCATGCACACAACCTTGGTTCCACCCCCTGCACCGCTAAAAGATAAATACACAAGGCTGGCCTTCACCAGGAGCTGCTTTGACAGCAACAGCCTGCTTGATTGACACTTACCTGATGACAGGTCATACAGTGTAGTCACGGATGTTATGAACTGGCAGCAGAAACGGGGACTGGCACTGAAGATCTGCTTCAACGTCTGAACCGAGCCTGGCACCAAACAGCAGTAGTCATCCACTAGGGCCCTAGCAAGTCTCACGCAGTAGACCACAGGCGTCCGCTGGAAAGAAGCCACAGTCCAAGTCACTAAGGAATCCTGAGCTAGCGGGTAACAGCAGCATATAAACAGTGAACCTACATACAGGAGTGGATGGAGGCACTTGGGGGACAGGGAGAGGGGTGTCCATGGAACCAGTCTGCCTCCTACCCACGTATGAGCACAGCTCCACTGGGATGGCCATGCTCCTCTGCCTGCTATCCCAGGCTGCCCCTGCACTTAGGGCAGAGGTGAGCCCTTACCACAGGGGTCATGCAGCTGCAAAGCTACAATATTTATCTAAACATTCTGCAGAGAAGCCAATTTTGGTAAGATGGTTGCTGAGGCCAGACACCACAGATCAAAGTTAACCATTATTACCACTTTGAGGTTCGGAAGAGTCTGTGAACTGTCACATGATGAAATGTTTGCTACAGCTGGGCATGATGGTCCATGCCTTAATATCAGTGCTAGGATGTCAGAGGCAAAAGGATCAGGAACTTTAGCTAGCCTAAGCTACTTAGCTAAATTTGTCTTAAGATTTTTGGGGTTTTTTTTGGTTTTTCGAGACAGGGTTTCTCTGTGTAGCCCTGGCTGTCCTGGAACTTGCTTTGTAAACCAGGCTAGCCTCAAACTCAAGAGATTCATCTACCTCTGCCTCCCAAGTGCAAGATTTTTTGTTTGTTTGTTTGTTTTGTTTTTGTTTTTCGAAACAGGGTTTCTCTGTGAAGTTTTGGTGCCTGTCCTAGATCTCCCTTTGTAGACCAGGCTGGCCTGGAACTCACAGAGATCCACCTGGCTCTGCCTCCCGAGTGCTGGGATTAAAGGCGTACACCACCACCACCACCACCACCACCACCACCACCACCACCACCACCCAGTAAGATTTCATTTTTAATGGTATGTATACCTGTGTTTCTGTGTATGTGCATTCAAGTAGGCCAAAAAAGATGGACTGATCTCTTGGAGCTGGAGTTCTAGGCAGTTGCAAGCTGCCCGAACTGGGTGCTAGGAACTGAATGTGGGTCCTTGGTAACAGCAGTCTGTGCTCTCCCCCCGCCCCACAGGCAGGGTTTCTCTGTGTAGCTTTGTGCCTTTCCTGAAACTCACTCTGTAGCTCAGGCTGGCCTCGAACTCACAGAGATCTGCCTGCCTCTGCCTCCAGAATGCTGGAATTAAAGGAGTGTGCCACCACCGCCTGGCCAGTCTGTGCTCTTAACCACTAAGCCATGCCTCCATCCCTCTGCATACCATTAAGATCGAATCTTTTTGCCTAAGAAACAGATTTTTCATTTATTCTGAAGATGAGGTCATTTTTCTTTATTAAAAAATTTAATTTGGGGCCAGATGTGGTGTCACAAACCTTTAAGCTCGGGAGGCAGAGGCAGGCAGATCTCTCTCTGAGTTAGAGGCCAGCCTGATCTACAGAGTGAATTCAATGTCAATCAAGGTTATACAGTAAGACCCTCTAAAAGAAAAAAAAAAAAAAATGGGGGATGGTGAGATGACTCAGCCAGTAAAGCTTTTGTCCCACAAGCCTGACAACTTGAGATAAAACCCCGGAACCCACATAAAGGTAAAAGGAGTTGGGGCTGAAGACACGGTTCAGTACTTAAGAGCACTGGCTGCTCTCCCAGAGGACCCAGGTTTGATTCCCAGCACCTACATATTGGCTCCCAACCATCTGTAACTCTAGTTCCTGGGATCTGAAACCATCTTCCAGCTTCCTTGGTTGGAGCACCAAGCACACAGGAAGTGCAGACATACATAATACAGGCAAAACACCTACACACAAAAAATATTTTAAAATCAATAAATAATAATTTTTAAAAATTTAAAGGTGAAAGGAAGCCAGATGTGGTGGCCCATATCTTTAATTCCAGCACTTGAGAGGCAGAGGCAGGTAGATCTCTGAATTCAAGGCCAGCCCGATCTACAGAGGGAGTTCCAGGACAGCCAAGGCTACAAAGAGAAACCCTGTCTCCAACAACAGAAAATAAAAAAAGGTGAAAGTAGTGAATTGACTTCACAAAGTTGTCCTGACCTCCACAGATGTGCTGTGGTACAGGCAACCACACACACACATCATACAAACACAGTAATAAAAATTTTAAATAAACTGGGGGGGGGGGGGCATATACCTTTAATCCCCAGCACCCGGGAGGTAGAGGCATGTGGGTCTCTGTGTGTTTGAAGCCAGCTGGTCTACATTTCAAATCAGACCCTGTTTCGAAAACAAAACAAATTGTAACCATTTACTACTGTGTTCGTAAGAAGGCTACAATTCCAGAGCCAGGCACAGTTGGTGCATCTGCACCTCAGGAGACTCAGGCAGAAGGGTCATGAGGGTTGAATCCAGCCTGGGCTACATACCAAGTCCTTGTTTCAAACAAACAAACGTTATCCTCTATAAAAAACGGGACTGGGTGTAGCACACAGGCAGCAATGATCAACTTCATCACACATGTGTAAAATACCTCTACAGACATCCAGCTACGTCCAAACTCTTTGTTATCCTGTCTATGGAGACTCTGGGAAGTAAAAACTACTTTGAAAACAGTACCTGGAGCCAGGAGGCCGCACATTCCAACACCGGGATCCGACACACAGCCACGGCCATGGAGACCAGCTTTCCCAACAAGCTCATCCGGCTGTCGTCGGCTTTGTTCCCTTGGGGGCTGAAAAGGGAGGAGAAAATGATCTGCCGCACAGAGTCCTTGCTTTGCTCCTGGAAATAACTGCACATGATTTCAAGAAGCTGGAGCTCCTGGAGCGAATTCAGTCTCTGTAAAAACAAACCCGGGAGAGAAGCTGTGAGAGATGGGGGCCTGCACCTGTCCCTTAGTTCCCACAGTAAAGGGTGGCTGCTCTTTAGTTCCCACAGTAAAGGATTCGGGGAGTGAATGCCTGAAATCCCAGCACTTATGAGGCTGAGGCTAAAGGATCTTGAGTTCTAGGCTGGCCTGCGCTACATAGTAAATAGTGAAGCAGTGTTTAAAAAAACAAATTCTGGTTTTTTTTTCCCCCAGGGTGCACTTTTTCACCTTTCTGAAGCCTTATGAAAAAGCCGTGCATCTAATTAAGCAACATCCCAAAGGACTCAGGTTTGAAACTCTAGTGATGTTAATTAAGTAGCCAACTCCCAAATTCTTCTCCTGGATCCTTGGTAGGCGACTGTCACACGCCTGCCAAAAAGGCACGCGGCTGAGCAACGCCGCGGGACTGCAGGACCGGGGGCTGGAGGAAAGAGACCTCGGGGCGAGCGCTTGTCACCGAGGGAAGGCACGGTCGGGGCGGGCACCTTGGGCTGCGCGCCGCGCTCCTTGGGCACCTGGAACACGAACTCTTCCAGCAGCTCCACGGGGCCCTTGTCCACGATGGGCAGCGGCGCGCTCTGCAGCTGGCTGCTGAAGTAGATGTCCAGGTGGTACAGCACCTCCTTGGCGGCGCTAAGCGCGTCGCGCCGCAGCAGCGAGTGGCGGATGTCGC
>CABHPP010107873.1:0-18753 GCA_902168425.1 Peromyscus attwateri
GCCTTCTTCACCAAGCAGCCAGTTTCTATTTTGGACTTGTAGCAGAGTTCTTGAAATAGACTGATGCCCTAGCACACTGGAATTCTGGTTTCACGCCCCAAAGTTAATCTACAACAGGGCCTTCATTACACACAAAAGGAAATGTATTCACCTCAGCAACCTCCAGGAGGAAGCTTCAAAAGGAAGGAGCCGCTAAAGAAATTTTGGACAAATCCAATGTCTCCCACTGTCCTTTCCGTCACTCCAGCCACCGCCCCCTTCCCTCCGCAAGTCCTTAAAAAGCCAGCCACACGTAAATGTCTACCAGCCAGCAGGTCCTTCTCCTTTAACTGGGACGCTCCTGAAGGAGCCTTTTGTCTTTGCTCATTCTTGAACTGTGTAGCGCATGCTTCTGTGTGGTCACAGTAGTGGGCAGGAGCTGAGATGGCCCAATGGGTAGCGCCAGCACTGTGACCTGGGTTTGATCCCCGGGGCACACATGGTGAAAGGAGAGAACACACAGTTGTCCACTGATGTCCACATATGTGCCATGGCATAGGGACAGGCACAGGCAGGCAGGCATGCGTGCACACGCGCCACACACACACATACACACACACACACACACACACACACACACTCACGCTAATTCTAAAATTATTAATTCACAGTCACTCAAGCATGAATACAAGAAAGGACGAAGGATAAAATAAAGGCGAAACCTCTGACTTCCAAGACGCTTTTATTTATTTTTCCTCCTCTTAATTTGTTACTTTTAAGGCCTTCCCATCATCACCCCAGGAGAACTCAAGACTATATACCATGGTTATAATTCCTAAGAACTGCCGTCATCATGCGCCAAGGAATGGAGACACAGAGGAGAGGGGGGAGGCTGAAGAAAGCACAGCTTAGGTTGTCCGCGCTCCCCTCCTCTCCCTGAGACAAGAGTCTTGCTGTGTAGCACAGGCTGGCCTTAAACTCATAATCCTCAGGCATCTGCCTCCTGAGTGCTGGGATTACATGCATGCATCATCATGACAGGCTGTTCTGTGCTCTTCTAATGTTCTTGAATAACACAGGTGACCTGACCACATCTACCCCAGGACAACAGGAGACCTGACCATCACCTATCCAGGACAACAGAGCTTAGAAAGAACAAGGAGCGCATATGCTTACTACTTTGTATTCCACTTCTTGCCAGCCAGAGACTCTTAGCAACTGCTAAGACCCCTATACCTCAAAGGGCAGAAACAGTAAACATTATTGTCTGCGTGTTCTACACTCTTACATTTATGGTAAAGAAGGAACAAAGCAGCAATATAGGGCGTGTTCTACCCTCTTACATTTATGGTAAAGAAGGAACAAAGCAGCAATATAGGGCCACCACGCTTCGACTATGAAGGCAAGGAATTCATTTCAACAGGGCTAATGCACAAGAGAACATTAGTCTAGCACTCTCTGGATTACTGGACAAAGTTATAAAACTTCTCATCAATCTGACTGCTAAAGACAAGCTAGGGCCCAGAGAGGAAGAGGGTGCGGCTTCCCAAGTCACAGTGATCTCAGACCAAATGAAGGTCACATAACAAGGGCAAAATGCTCCCCTGAGAGACAAACAGGCTCATACCCAGTGAAGCAACCCACAGTGCCAATTTATACATCGTAAGTGGAAAAATTCCCTTCTCAGAGTACACTCCTGCCATGGCACAGTGAAAGCTAGCCCTAACACAGAGATGCTAGTGTTTGATATAAAATGCCCACATGCACTAGTGTTTTGAACACTGGGTTCCCAGCTTATGGCACTACTATATTGAATACTGCGGTGCTGTTAGGAGGTGGGGCCCAGCTGGCAGAAGTCACTTCAGGGCTGGCCTCTGAAGGTCACACGCAGCCGCTGGTGCCAGTATAAGAGCTCTGCTGCCATGCTAACATGGCAGGGTGCCATGCTCTCCTCACCAAGGACTGAACCGTTCCACCATGCCTTCCCCACTAACAGCCCTCTGCAGCCATGAGCCAAATGAGCCTTTCCCATGTGAAGCCGTTTCTGTCAGGCATTGGGCACAGTGGTGTGAAAGTAACTAATATACTGTGTAAAAAAAGAGAATGGGCAGGCAGGGTGGTGCACACCTGCAGTCCAAGCATTTGTTGGGTACAGACAAAAGGATTAGGAGTTCAAGGTCTTCCTCAGCTACAAGGCAGGTTTGAAGCCAGCCTGTACCACACAAGACTTTCTTTAAAAATAAGAAATTAATTAACCAAAGAAAAAATAGTAACAGAAATTAGCGATAGGTAAGTTCCTACGTGGTTGGTTGGCTTCTTAAAGTTGCACGGCAGTTACAACTCTGTGTAACAAATCCAAAGAATCAGTGGCCATCTTAAAAAAGGCAGGTGACTCTGGCTGCTTCCCAGGTCAGCAAGCAGCAGACTGCCATCTAGACCACAGTGTCAGTCATAAAGGAGGAGGAAGGATGGAAGGAGGCACTATGAAAAAGAAGCCATTTGGTTACTGACCCCATAACAGAGTGGGGGGAGCCCCTTTTCAAAAGAGAATTTAGTAAATAACCATCGTCGACTCTGGCCCCTGGCCTCATGCGGGCGCTGTGCTTGGCTCTTTCTGGTGCTTCATCATCCTCATGCCTGTCGTCTATAGTGAATTCAACCATCAGCCTGTTTCACAGAAGGAAACTGAGGCTTGGAAACACTCAATTGCATGTGTCTGGAACACCCTCCAAAAAGTCTGTATGTAAGAGCCATGATCTTCAACTTGGCACCATCAGGAGACAGAAAACTTCAGAAGTAAGGCCTGGGGGGGAGGTATTTGGGTCATTAAGGGTATGCCCCTGTAGAGGAGAGCAGGATCCCATTCTTTCTCCTGCTCTTTCTAAGCCTCCCATGGCAATGTGTTGTCTTGCCCCAGGTCTAAAATCAACAACCAACTGATCACAGGATGGGCCATCCAAAACTGTTAGCAAAATTAACCTTTGTAAATTGTAAGTTAATTTACTCAGATATTTGTCATAGTAAGGAAAAGCTGACCACACTCACCCAGGTTCATGGACCAGTACTCAGCAGAGTTGGAATAGAAACCCTAGTTTCCAGGGTTAGTTTTACAGTCCACACTCTTCATGATTGGGGTATGTGGCCTTAAGGTGTTCAATTGGTGGCTAGGACGGTAGACATTGATTATACAATGACAGTTGTGGCAGCAGACCTACAAAACACAGGAGGGCTGCAAGCAGAGTTGTTGAAAACAATGTCAACCCATCTTTCTCCTCACAGTGAAGCATTTGGTTCTGTTCATCAGGGACAGCAGACAGAGTTCCTGTGAATTCTACTGGAACCACGATGTCATATCTGACCTTATCTCAGGCAGCGTCATACTTCACTGGGAACCAAGGGAGCAGAAAAGGTCATGTCACCTAAGCCACATCTGTGGGAGCCAACAAAGCCATTGACCTTCCAGGTTGCTTCTGGGCCTCTGCAGTTAGATAGGGACCTTGCTCTAATCATTGCCTGCCAACATATGAACATTCCCTTCTCCAGACATGCCTGATACCTTAAAATACCATGACTGGCTTGAGAAGGGAGAACAGCTCAGATAATACATGCTAACTCTGAGACATTCAAAGTCTAAGAAGGACTACTTCAAATTCAGATTCTGAGGAGGCCCAATTTGGAGCTCAGTGAAGCAACAGGCATGGCCATAAAGAAATCAAAACTGACCCCAAGGCAAGGAGTAAAGGCATATGTTAGAGGGGGCATTGAATAAGCAAGTCAAAACCTTAAGGTCCCACAAGTAAGGAACAGGAGCAATTCAGGGAAACTAGTGCCAGAAGCCAAGAAGAAACTGAGAAGACAGAGACATAAGCCCATGGCATTCAGACATCTAATCTGCCACCGTAATTAGCACTGGCCAAACCTCCATCAGCTATCCCCACCCCAGCCCACAGACTCCTTGGCTCCACCCATCACCATCATCTACCTGTGCAATATCAGTGAGCTCCCTCCAATCTGACCCCAACTGTCCACCCCATGCTTGATATGGAATTGTCATAAAGTTCTATAGATGTATGCCTCAAACCGAAGTTCACTGTGGGGCCAAGGGGTAGGAGTACAAAAAAAATGCACATCTTCTCACACTCTGGAAAGCAATTTCCCATCTTCTACATCGAGCATAAGTTGCAGAACAATTTCACAATTGCAGTGAGTTAATTTTATGTGTCTCCTTTACGTTTTTTTTCTGAGGCAGACTCTTACCAGTAAGCTGTGTGCACTGGTAGAAAACGTTTAGAGACCAGCCAACGTGGGTGTGCTGTGCACTGTCTGGATGGTGGTTAGGATCCAAAGCGGGAAAGATTACAGAGTTGTTACAAAATTGTTGGAGGGGGGCAGTTTCCAACAAGAATTCATTTGTACCATTGTCACCCATGTCTCTCATGTCCTGGAGTGTGGGTCACTTAGGTTTGAATCTCCTGGCCTGGCTACTAGCTATATGATTCACGATGCAATCCGTCCATCTGTAAAATGAAAGGACAACATCAAAGAGCTAGTAACGTATGAATAGACACCCTGGCAGAGCTTGCTCAACACAGTTCCTAGCATACAGCACAGGACAGACAAGCAGCAGAAACCATCTACGGCTATAACCAGTCTGTTATAGCGCGGCAAACCCAAACTTACGGGTCTTTGCCTACAACCCACTATCTTAAAGGATACCTTATCTTTATGCAAAAATGGGGCACTTAGTTACCCAGCTGAAGACCCATTTGGAAATGAGAAGCCTCCAGAACATGTCAGATCAAAACCAAAGCTGTCATCTGCAGAGGTAAGGTACTGGGCTGAAAACATTTAACAGACCCTGGTACTGGTTCAGTAGTCAGTCCACATGCTGATAATTAAAAAGTACTTTGCTGAGGCCACTGTTCTGAAACACCCTGGAGAGAAAGGAAGAGGAAAAACCAGAGTAGCAGGCCACAGTCAACCGGTTCCCAGCAGGGCTTCACAAATGCACACGGCACTCACTCATGTAATCTTCCCTCACCTAGGAAGTAAATACTTGTGTATTCAGCAGTCACTCAAATTATGAGAAGGAATCTGGGAGGGATGAAAACAGGTCTGACCCAGAGTGGAAAAACCTGTTCTAGAGCACAGGCCAGCAGAAGTGTGGAGCTGCAGACCGAGGCATTTGCTTCTCTTCTCACTCCCGGGTTCCAACAGGAGCTCCTGACAGCAACATGACTAGCCCCACCCACACAGCTACCAGCACCTTGAACACCTTAATTTCTGATCCATCTCAACACGAGGCATTTCAAGGAGTGAAGAAGCTGGTTTGTCGTTTACCCATGGAGGGTCAGTCAAATTTATATCAACAGCCAGGCACAGTGAACACACCTGTCATCTCAGCAGCAAGCAATAGCTAGGTACCCAGTGGGCATCCTAGAACCCCAGCAGTACCAGTCAGAGGCCAGGCACACAGTGGGCACACCTAGAACCCCAGCAGCCCCAGGCACACAGTGGGCACCTAGTGGGTATCCTAGAACCCCAGCAGCCCCAGGCACACAGTGGGCACACCTAGAACCCCAGCAGCCCCAGGCAGGGGCCAGGCACACAGTGGGCACACCTAGAACCCCAGCAGTTCCAGGCAGAGGCCAGGCACTCGATGGGCACCAAGTGGGCACACCTAGAACCCAAGCAGTCCCAGGCACAGGCCAGGCACCCAGTGGACACACCTAGAACCCCAGCAGTCCCAGGCACAGGCCAGGCACACAGTGGACACACCTAGAACCCCAGCAGTCCCAGGCAGGGGCCAGGCACACAATGGGCACACAATGGGCACATAGTGGACACACCTAGAACCCCAGCAGTCCCAGGCACACAGTGGGCACACAGTGGGCACACCTAGGACCCCAGCAGCCCCAGGCAGAGGCCAGGCACGCAGTGGGCACACCTAGAACCCCAGCACTCACAAAGCAAAAACAGGAGGACAGAAGTTCAAGGCCAGTCAGGGCCCTAAAGTGAGATTAAAAAATAATATATATTTTTAACTTGTTTATTTATATTTACACACATACACATATACATACATATATAATTTCATATATATGAAATTATGGTCAGTTTTCTCCTACTTTATTATTCTGCAAGTACTTTGAAGACAAAGATGTTTATACATTTTCAAATCTGGAAATACAATGTATTATACATGACAGGATAATTATATGTAATTCACAGACAAAAAAAAATCTGTTTCAATTTTTTTTAATTCCAGTTCCTTTACCAGCTCTAAGTGGTTTCTACCTTATATTTATTCCAAATGAATTAAGCTACTTTCAGACTATAACAAAAAAGGCGGGGGGTGGGGCTTCTACTAATAGAGTCAGAGCTCTCCCCCAAGCTCTGGGGAGAAGAGCCTCCCTCAGAAGTTCCTCTAGCTGACTGATATAAGCTCTTCCAAAGGAAGCTCAGCTACCTGGGACCTCCTTCCTGAATCCTCATTAAGGGGGCACATTAAAGGCGTGTCACTGAAGAATGACGTCACACCAAGACGCTTTGTCACAAGCTAACTACTGCATGTTCTCCGGCCCAGGCTACTCCCAGAGAATCACAAACTACTGTCTATACTTTGGGCCCTGAAAACCACTCACTATCTCTTCAGAATGTTCTCTATGCCTCCCGCCTCCCTCTCCCCTATGACAAAGGTAGTCTAGCTTCCACCCTCTGCCTTCCTTTGAAATTCATATTTTTGATGGTTCCCATGTTTATGCATTTTTAAGAAGCTTGCACGGCCTCTCTCCATTGTCTGTCTATCTACTGTCACTTACCTCAGCAAACATACAGAGGCGGGGGCTTCCCCTGCCCCCACAAGTCACCTTTCAAAGACTCCTAAAATCTAGTGCACTTTTAGCTTGGCATTTTTTCTAAAGGAAAGTGTTATAGAAACAAATTTAGTTTGCTCATCCTGAGCAGACACGTTTTATAAAAGAACAACTCATAGTGTTGAAATCTAATTTAAATTTTTTTTCAAATATTTAGCCTGCTTTCTCTCTCTTAACTGTATCTCAGAGATAACGAAAGAAAAGTTTTGAGATGCCAGCCTGCTGGGAACCCAAGGACGGGTGCAGGCGATTATTACCACCTGTGCTCAGAGCATCTCAGACAAGCAACAGAAACTCACGCCCAATAGAAGAAGAGTTCTGCTAAGAAGTAGAAACTGAATCAAATCAAGATCAGAGCTCCACTCACAGGAACTAAAACAGAACATGCCGAACCTTCATTAAACGCAGGTGGCCATGTGCCCTTGCGCCTTTTTCTAACTGCCGGTGCCACAGTGATAGAATCACAGCACCTCCAACAAAGGGGCACCGCATCTCACAGGTTCTCTTTGTGAATTTAGGAAAGTGCATCACATAGATCAGCGTGTTCATGGATGAGTTCGCTGTGATACCACAAGTATCTTTCACTGTAATAGCACACGTATCAACAAAAGTAACAACATTGCATGGGTCAGGCATCGCTGGGTCCAGAGACACTATCTTTCTAGTCATACTAAACTTCCCTTCAGGGGCTGCCAACGTAAAGCTTCTGCTAAGCAAGCATGAGGACCAACTTCAGATTTCCATCATCCGGGTGGGTGTGGCTGTAGTCTTAGTGCAGAGAAGGTGAAAGGCAGGGGATACCTAGAACAAGCTGGCAAGCTAGACTAGCTTTATCACTGAGCTCTGGATTCAGTTGAGAGAGCCTGCCTCAATGAACCCAAGGTGAAGAATGATTAAGGAAAACTCCCAAAGTCACCTTGGGTTCCCACACACACTCATCCCCACACACAAAACATGCACATACACTATACACATACACCCTAAAAAGTAACAATTTCACTTGCAGAAATGCAGCAGAGAGAGTCAAAAGGCAGCAGGCTCCCGCTTCTAGAAGGCTTCAGCAGTTAGTGGGAAGGGCGGGTCTGGGTCAGCACCTTGGTAGGGAGACAGATGAGAGGAGCTGGCCCTCAACTGTACTGGCAAAAGATGCTATCAGTCTACTGCACCCAAAGAGGCCCGGGAACTCTATGGATCCTTACGAACTTTTCAGGCCATCCAGCATACCAAAACTGTTTTAATAAAAAAGCTGGAGGCATAGCTCAGCGGGGAAGCACGTGCTTAGCATCCATGAAGCCCTGGGTTCAATCTCCCAGAACTGTTCCCCTCTCCCCCCCCCCAAAAAAAAACTGACAGACAGACAGACAGACAGACAGATCACTGAATAACTCTGAGTAAAGTGATTCTGATTCAAAGCTTGAAAACTTTGGCTCCAATGAGATAGACCCAAGGTCAAGGCCATGCTTCTTCAATGAACCTTCAGACATGGCCTTCTCTCTGCTTTGTCCACTGAACCAAACACTACAAGTTGAGACCAACGACAGACCAAGAGTACTACCTACCACCCACCAGAGCATTTGAGAATATTCTGGGTCTGCCCATTGGTGGGAAGCCAGGAGCCCCGGGGCAAGCGATTTTTGGCAGCATTTATTACTTCTTGGCTCGGGCACTCTTTTCTGGAAGATCTGAGCATACCCTAAAATGGAGGGATGGTGGGTACGATGAGCACCCATGCACACACTCACCTGCAGGCCACAGTCTGTTTTCACTACCTGTCCTAGTTAGGGTTTCTATCGCGGTGATAAACACCGTAACCAAAAGCAACTTGGTTTTATTTCAGCTTACAACTGTAGCCCATCACAGAGGGAAGTCGAGGCAGGACTCAGGGCAGGAACCTAGAAGTAGGACCTAAAGCAGAGACCATGGAGGAACACTGTTTATTGGCTGGCTCCCCAGGGCTTGCTGAACCTACTTGCCATTTAATTTTTTTTTAATTTTAAATTAAAATTTGATTACATCCTTTCCCCCTTCCCTTTCCTCCCTACAACCCCTCTGCCCCCTCTCAAATTCATGACCTTTTTTAGATTGTTAGTGTTAGACATGTATGAAATGCATAACTATATAAACATAACCTGTTGAGCCTAAGGTTACTTGTATGTATATGATTTCATGGCTGACTGCTGGGAAAGAGATAACCAATTAGGGGCTCATCCCTGGGGAAGACTAATTCTCCTTCTCTTAGTAGTCCTCGGGTGCCCGTAGTCCTTTGCCAAGAAGTGGGGCCCTGTGAGATTTCCGCCTTCTGCAATAGTGTGTGTGTTGTTGTTCTTTGTTCAGGTCTTGGTTAGGCAGCCATAATGTTGAGGTACCACAGGTGTTGCTTTCCTTTTGTTTCCAGGAGACACAATCTCACGACGGACTTCCCAATCCTCTGGCCTGCTTTCTTATACAACCCAGGACCACCTGCCTAGTGGTGACAGGACCCACGGTGGGCTGGGCATCCCCACATCAGTCGTTAATCAAGAAAATGCCCCCAACAGACTTGCCTACAGGCCAATCTGATGGCAGCCTGTTCTCAATTTCCCAGATGACACCGGCTTTTGTCAAAGTTGACCTAAATAAATAAATAAATCTAACCAGGGCACTGCACTCCCTCCCCACTCCCAGTTATCATGCAGTTGTTTTTAAACCTGTTTTCTTTCTTTACAAATATTATAATGTTATGAAAATTTAGGAAAAAGGACAATCATGCAAAGTAACTCATTTATATTCTTAATGCCTACTAAAGTTACTTTTCAGCTATTTCAAACATGGACATTAATAGCAACCATTTATTAAAAAGATATTTATAAACAACCAAGAGGATTTTACTCTTTATTACTAAAGTAAAATTATCCTAGGTATAAGATTTTATGATATTTTACCCACTGTGCAGTAATAACCCCCGCAGAGAGTAATAAATACCTACTGATGCACATTTAGGTCAGTTCTTATTTTTTTAGGTATTAAAATGTTGTAATATATTATACATATAGGTATACACAGCTCATAATGCACACTAGCAAATGCTATACACATTTAATGAAAAAACAAAAACAAAAACAGGCTTGGGGCTAGAGACACGGCCCAACAGTTTAAGAGCTCTGGCTACTCTTCCAGAGGACCTGGGTTCGATTCCCAGCAACCACACAATGGCTCACAAACTGCCTGTAAGTCTAGTTCCAGTGGATCCAACGCCCTCCATTGCCCTCTTCTGGCCTCTGTGGGCACCAGGCATATACACAGTACACAGACATGCATGTAAGTAAAACACCCATACACATAAAATTAAAATAAGAAATATCTAATTAAAAGAAAAAAATAGGCTGCCAGGTGTGAACAACGTAGCAGAAATGAAAGACAGAAGACCCATGAGACCTGGGGATGCGGCTCCTGCAGACAGAATGACCAGGCAAGGCGCATCGGCCATGGACAGGGGCTCACCTTCATGAGAATAAGCAAGCACATAACTTCAACTGAAAATTCTTCCCAAATGCAAAATACTCCCAGAAGGCATGGTGTTTGGGGAACTATTAAAGAAATATTAACAAGTTGACCTGACTTGACTGGAAATTTTAACTCAGCATTGCCAAGCATCTAACACATTAAAGCCAAAATGTTATGCACAGTTTCCGAGAGAAAAACAACACAGGAGGCACTCGCCTTTCTAGATGTCTCTCTACCATCATCTACCAGTCATCCATCCATCCATCCATCCATCCTTCCATCCTTCCATCCTTCCATCCTTCCTTCCATCCACCTATCCACCCACCAACCGCAGTAACATTAAAAGCAGAAGTGTGGAACTGGAACAGGAACAGTGTGGAACTGGAACAGGACCAGTTTGATCAGAACAACACAGAGAACCCACAGACAGGTGAGTGGGAGAAATGTCTCTTGGTGTAGGACAGAATTAGCATCACCACCCTCTAGGCAATTTAATAAAAGACAATGAGGAAAATTAACCCTGACACTTTTTTTTAATATAGAAAGACGCCTTTTTTTAAAGGAAATATATTTTCTAGACAAGATGGAAAGAAGCAAAAACAGACAGATAGCAAAATGACAATTTTGTTCAGAATAGGATTTTGAAGAAAAATCTTTAATGTAAAACAAGACTTTTTTTTAATATTAGGGATCAAGCTCCAGAGAAAAAGATACTGTAAACATCTAAAAATCAAAGGAGAGGGTGATGTCTATAAATTAGGACAGAAAGGCAGGGAAGGGGCAGGGAACCCTCGTAGAAAAATCAGAAAAAAAATGAATAAACGCTCAAACCACGAAGGGAAAGGCGAATCCCACTCGGTTAACAAGCATATGATAGAACACATGGCTGTGTTAGCAATGAGAAAAATACAAATAAGAGTGCTAGCTTGTCCCTCTGCGTCTGGATGGTTCCACCTGTTGCACTGGATTGGAAAAACTTATGAAATCAGAAAATGTGAAGCTCCAGGAAGAATGTGGGAAACAGCGGCTGGCGACAGCGTGAGCCAGAACAGCACCACAGCACCGCCGCAGTGGGCGCTTCCAAACAAGGCACTCACACCAGCGGGGTGAGCGGGGACAGAGACATGAGCAGGAGGAGGTGAGGGAGGGCAGGGAAGAAGGGGCACACTCCATGAACACGGCTGCCAGTGTGCCAAGACCTGTACATTAACTGAGTGCCAACTCAGGGAACGGAGAGTGAGCCAAGGAGGAACCATTTCTTCAGCTAGCCAACAGCTACTCATTCCCCACATACCAGCTGTTGTGCCCCATGCAGGGGGTCCCAGCATCAAAGGTGACAACATCCTTGATCTCAGAGTTTACAATCTGACCTAGGAAACCATGGCAACTAGGCAAAAGTCAGAGTACGGGAACTGCCACAAAGGAAATAAAGCCACAGGACTGTAACCGTCATAAAGAAAGGGATTCTACTTGCAGAAGATCACCAAAGAGATGGGGGGCGCTCAGCTCTGCAGAGAGAAATGAATCAGGCATGTGACAAACTGAGGCTCTAAGAACTGCATTCGAGGTCACAGAGTACAGTCCCCGAATTACTGCAGGTGGGCAGCGTCCAAGAGATGACTGCCAGGAACGTCCTGTAATTTCACTCATGAACAAACTTAAAAACCCTGTTACTGTCCAGCTTGGGGGCTCATACCTGTGATCCCAGCATTTGGGAAACTGAACGTGTAGGTAGAGCATTCCAGGACAGCCTCAAAGACATTGCGAGTGCTGTAGACAGAGCTCAATCCGTAAAGTGTTTGCTGTGCGCGCATGAGGACCTGAGTTCAATCCCAGCACTCATGTGAAAAAGCCAGTCATAGGGGCCCACATATGTAATCCCAGAACAGGGGAGGTGGAGACAGGGGGATCCCAGGCTGGCTGGTCACCTACTTGGTAAGCCCTAGGACAGTAAGAGACCACTCAAAACACCAGGTGGGTGGCTCCTGAGGAACCACACTCACGGTTGTCCTCTGGATACAACACATATTCACACATACATATGCATGAATACCCACACACATATATGTAACCCCCCACATATATACACAAAACATAAAGAGACTGTCCCTTTAAAAAAAATAAATAAATAAGACTTGCTGCATTAAGCCCAGACCACAAGGCTTACTCTGAGAGCCCAAAATACTGTAAGAAATTAATTCAACCTTGAAGAGGGGCACCCACACTGAATATGACGATTTTACATCTCTAAAAGCTACTCCTGTGTTCCCTAAACAGTAACTGAGTTCACATACGAGTTCCTGGTGTGGTGCAGGGAAATGAGGATCAATGTAAAATCCCGTATTTAAGGCTCTTCCTTCAATTGATAAGACTTGGGGCTCCCATTGTTTCAAACCCTAACTGCTTTCTGGGATTTAAAAGCCAACCCTTATTGCATGCTCATCACCTGCCAAGCACAATCTAGGAGCATAAAAATTCATTTAATACCAACATTGTAATACCAGTATTTACATTTTAGAGATGAAAAGCAGAGGACATGACAGGGCCACTGCAGTCCCGAACTCAGCAGCTCTTGGTGACCTCACAGACCTGGACAAGACCACACCAGTCACACTCCAACATGAACTGGGGAGGGGCCCACAAGGGCCCACCCTGACGTGAGGAGCTTTCGACAGGTGAAGGGCTGCTCGGGGACTAAAGCGAGACTCCGTTTTCTTCAGGGGCATGACTCCTGAAGGTTGCCAGTGTGTGCCCTCATACCCATGCACATAGAGCAGCACTAACTGCACTCAGGAGGAAGGAGGAAGAGGAAATAGAAATGAGGTTGGAAGGAGGATGTGCTGGGCTGGGGGGGGGGGGGGGGGGGGGGGCGAGCCAAGAAGAGTTAGAGGGGGGGGGGGGGGGGGGGGATGGTTTAACTTCATTGTGTTCATGAATGAAATTAACAAAGGGTATGTGTGTGTGTGTGTGTGTGTGTGTGTGTGTGTGTGTGTGATTTGCCTAAAGCACTGTCCTTAGGAAGTGGTAAGGATTACATTCAAATCAGCATCTTGCAAACTCCCCCTAGGATTCAGTCAATGGTTTTCACATGTCAGCAGCATCGCATTAACTTGGAACTTACCAGAACTACAAGCAGCATGGGCCAACCAAATCATACACTCTGGAATAGGGCAGTGGGCCACATTTTCACAAGGCCTACACGTGACTTCAAGGTGCACCAAGATTTGAGAATCACTAGCCTGTATTTTGTATTGGGGTGAAATGATCACCATGTTGAAAAACCTTAAACGCAGAGTTCCATCCTAGTTTAAATGACTCTAAATATTTCAAAACAATGTTAATGTATTTCCTCGCTACCCACAGGCCCCAAACTCTCATCAACTTCTCTCCCAAACCTGAAAAAAGGCCTAATCTGTATTTTGACTATGCCACACTTGGGGGTGGGGGGGGAGACAAGTGAGGGCCCAGTGGGATGGCTCAGTGGTTAGGGCATTCGCTACCAAACCTGGTGACTTGAGTTCGATTCCTGGAACCCACATGGGTAAGCAACTCCAGTTGTCCTTTGATATATCCTTCACTGTGGCAAATACACACATGCATGTGCACACGCAATAGATGAATATACAAACACAATTTAAAAAATCTACAACAACTGAGCCCGGAAACAAATCAGTCAAGCACAGTTGCACCTGTGCACCTACACGTTTCCCCATCTGAGGACTCAATGCACCGTGGGTCAGAAAAGCTCTGG
Organism: Peromyscus attwateri; assembly: GCA_902168425.1. NCBI lineage: Eukaryota > Metazoa > Chordata > Mammalia > Rodentia > Cricetidae > Peromyscus > Peromyscus attwateri. The sequence goes on from CABHPP010107873.1 coordinate 14,089, forward strand.
GTTGACGGCGCATAAACGACTTTCTTCATTGTCGTCATCCCCTCCTAAACAACAGAGTCTAGCAGCTCCTCGGGTGCCATTTATACCACAGTGTAAATAGGGATGGATAGGAATGGATCTGGTGGCCCTCGAAATCTAGAGATGGTTCAAAGCGTGAGGGCTACACGCAAATATGGCTCATTTTGTACATCCAGCCTTAGATCTGGGTACCTATGGGGGTACTGGCACCAAGTGAGGGTGAGGAAAGAGAGCAGATCCTCCGTATGGGCTCGCCTAGGAACTGAGCTAAATTTGAACTATGCTAAAAGTCTATGCTGGCTGTTCGGAAGTTAAATCAGAAGATATAACAGGAAGAAATTGAGCAATAGGGTCAGTGGAAGCAGGATAAATCCGGCCCATACATAGCTCCATCATCCCTCTAAGCCTGAGCTCAACTCCAAGTTTTGACACCATTTCAACAAGCTTCCATTTGCCGAGAAAGAAGCCACAACCCTCAAAACTAACTGATTCTTGAGATTCAGACTGCTTTACATACGCATACAGAAAATCTCTTCCCAAGAGAGTTTAAGTCAAACAAAGCTAACCAACAATGTGGCTGCTCCAGCCCTTCACAACTCCCCACTGGTCCTGCTCTTCTCAGAGCCAAACCCTGTTCCCTGCCTAAGTTCTCAACCTGAGCCACTCAAAAGGTGAACTTTCCAGAGCATGCACTTCTCCATCGGGGCTTTTAAAAAAGAAGACTCGGAGTCACACAGCCATGCACCTACCATAGCCCAAATACATACTGCTCAAAGCTGTTTCCTTACATACCTGGCTCATTAGACTGAGAAAGTCCAAGATTCCACTTATTTCAAAAACTGAAGCTGGGTGTAAAGAAGGATGGTGATTTAGAGAGACTAGGCTGGCCTACACAGTGAGACCCTATAGGGGAAAAAAAAAAAAACTGAAAACCTAATTGGACGATTGGAGTGTACCTAGCCTAAGTCTGGCCCTCAAGAGAGCCTTAAAGCTGTGAAATGCACACTGGCCTGGATGCTGCTTCAGAGCGGAAACACACTCTAGGCAGCTGACTCCAGGGCTGCCACTTAGAGCTGCTCACCTTCTGGTGCCCACACATCCCAAGGACTGGCAGTGATGCCAAGAACCACCTTCCCCAGAGGGTCGGAGCCTGTTTACCTCCTCACTCCCACATCACCATCAAAGGCCCTGAGCAGCAGAGGTGATCCCTAGAAGGTGTAGGGCAGGTCAGTGGACCTGAAATAAACTCAGGCCAATCCTCTAAGGGCTTTCCAAAACTTACATTTTAAAAAGCTAGTGTTTTCGTCAAAGTATCTCCCCAAAGAAAATATCTGCTGTTGGGGAGATTACTGTGTGGATATCTTTCTCTCGTTCCCTCTCCTCCCTTTCTCTCTCCCTTCTCTCTCCCCCCACTCTCCTTCCTCCTTTCTCCCTCCCCCACTCCTACCTCCCCTCCCACCATCAAGATGTCCTTAAGCTCCCAGCAATCATCCTGTCTCAGCCTCTGGAGTGGGATTTGAGGTACAAACCATCCCACAACAACTTCCATGTAGTCTTTATTCTCCAAGAACAGTGCCATGTGCTTACCTAAAATAACTGCTGTTGTCAAAGGGGCAGCTGTTTACTCACTCCCCTTCTTGCAACAACTAATAAAAGGCAATCCAATCAGTAGCAAGCCCAACTAATAGCTCCAATCACCAGAGAGAGGAAGACTCCTATTCATCTCTCCTGATAAGGCAAACCATAGAGAAATGCATTAAGCGAATGTTCAAGGAAAAAAAGTATTTGCAGACCTAAAGGGAACACCTTACCAGCAAAACATCTGTCCACAATGAGGGGCACACAACCTTACCACGTTCACTTCACCACATCTTTTAAAGAAACAAGTCATCTAAGAAAAGAAAATCCAAGATACACTCAAGTAGCTTAGTCCCGGGTCATATACAATGTAAGCAAAACAAAGCCTTTTTTTTTTTTTTTTTAAGCTTGAGTTTACACAAACACAGACCTAGAAATCTTCACTCTGGTTTGGGTCATTACTGATCACAGGGAGGACCAGGAAGCTCACAATGGAGGTTATTTATGAAAGCACCTGAAATGTCATCACTTTAAATTAAACCTGCTACACCATCCTGTCCTTCCAAATACTCCTGCTTAATAAAGCTCCCTGGTCATTCACTGGCATGAGAAAACAGCTGCCCTTCTACATATACATCCTTGTCACTGAAATGTTTACAGCAATAATAGTAACCGTAATAAAACGGTAAAATTATAACAGTGAAGGTGTCGATAGCAGCACCAGGCACACCATTTAGTGGAACTCATATAATGTCCTAAATAATTTTGGAAAAAATGCAAAAACCACTAGATGGGGATGGGGGAGCCCTCAGTAGGAACAGACAAGTCTCTATTTCCCACCTGCAGGAGAGCTGGGCACATGGAAGGGCTTGAGGCTTTAAGATTAGCAGTCACAAGTTTTGTTACAGAAATTTTTGCTTCAAATTTTCAGTTGACAAGGGAATGAAAGTAAAACACACACACACACACACACACACACACACACACACACACACACACACACACCAAAGCATGAAGAAACAGCCTGTCCCAGTGGACAATTCTGTAATTCCAGCCCTCAGGAGGCAGAGGCAGGAGCATCACTTCAACTTCAAAGCCAGTCTGGGCTACATAAAGACCCTGTCTCAGAACACAGAGGCGGAGATAGAAAAGAAGGAGGTGAAGGAAGGGACAGATTGACGGATGGATAGAAGGACGGATGTAGGGTTTAACAATCCTTGTGTAAGGCTTTCTTGTATGTTTCACAAATAAGTTATAACAAAATGTAGTATACCTGTAATATACCACAGTGCGTTGCATAAAACACAAAAAGGATTACTTCATAAGAACAGTCCCATTTAATAATTCATGAGACATTTCAATATTTCTAATTCCTTTAACAAAACGTAAGAATCTTCTAAAGTTCTCCAAGCCAGACATCACCCCATACTGACCCCCTACATTCCTATGCTTGGGTTATTCTAATAAAAAAAATGATTGCTACATTTTAAATCCTTCCATAAATTTAAAGACTTCCCCCAAAGTCATCTTATAATCAATATCCATCAAAAAGCATTCTCATTATTTCAGACCAAGTCACAAAACTCCTGAAAGACATGGCTAAGATAGGTGTGCAAAGGTAAAGCCCTTGGATTTGCAAAGGCCCTTCCCCAGAATATTTCAATAGAATCTCAAGAAGCACTATCAGTTTTATTTGTTTTATTTTGCCTATGTGGAAAATTACCTTTCTGGGAACTTTCAAACTATCATAGTAGCAGCGTAGGAAAACTAAGAGCCAGATTCCTTGAAAATCGTCATCTCTGACCCTGTACTGTGCTTGATAAATTCGAGCCTTACCCAGATGGCAGATAAAGTGGCAGGAACGTGTCCTCGCTATAGCTTCTTTCATCACAAGAGCTTTCAGTGCTTCTGACTCTAAAACGGGCATGCCCTGCAGAGCTGTCCCCGGGAAAAATGACTGGCAAGTGCTGTGGGCTTTATTAACACACCTAAGGGAACCTGTGTGCACCTGGGCAAGGAGAAAGCACTTCAAAGGACATCACTGCGCCACAGATGCTAGCCCTCTAAACCTCAGTGAGCGGCATCATTTCACCCGTGGACAGATGGCGTGCTGGGCAGGTTAAAGAAAAGTTAACAGCCATTCAAGGTACTCCTTCCTAAGACCATCCAATCACGTATTGAATTGCCTAGGCTCTGTCTGCCAAGTATTCAAGTATTACTACAGGAGCAGCAGGTGCAGTCCTGAAGCCTCAGGTCCACAGATTGCTTTTTAAAAGGCTTTTCTGTTTTAATGCTGTTGGTTGGAGAAGGAGGAAGAGAAAAAGAAAAGAAAGGGAGAGAGAGAGATAGAGAGATTGAGAAAAAGGGAGAGAGGGAGGGAGAGAAGGAGGGAGGGAGGAGCTGGGGGGAGAACCACAATTCTACTCCCACCCGTGGCATGACAGCGGCAGGTCCACCCCCACAGTACTCTCGAACCTGCACGGGCATCGTCTGAACATTCCTCCCCCATTCCTTTTACCCTTCCCTCCCCACTTCAGCCCAGACAAAGGTGAGTCACCAGTCACTGTGCTGGGTCCACTTGTCACTTAGGGAAACGTCCCTAAACAAATTCTACTTTAGGTAAAAGAGCAAATAACATCGCAGTGAGCCGCGTGAACTCCGCAGTGCCTAGAGGCTAATAAACCTGAATTAAACACGACTCAAGTAAAGACGTCTTCTGGCCCAAGGGGCTAAAAAAGGCTTTTCACTACTTAGCAGGTCCTAGTCCTCCGCAGCCTCATCTCCCACAGGTCTTCCCGCCTCGGCTGAGCCGCCTCGTCCCGCAGCGCCCCACAGTCCCAGGGTCCGCCCGCACCCGCACCCCCTCCTCCGCCCGCCTCTGCGCAAGGTGCTACCGCGAGGCGCCTGGAGGCCGGCGGGGGGCTCCAGGGAGCGCGGCCGCAGGAGCCGGGACCGCGAGAGGCGCCGCAGTCCCCGTGCCCCTTACCTGCTCGGCAGCCGCGGTCCACGCGCCGCCCGCCGCTCAGCTCCACAGCTCACAGCTCGGGATCGCAGCTAAGGACAATCGGG
>CABHPP010107874.1:0-17905 GCA_902168425.1 Peromyscus attwateri
TTTTTTTTCACTTCACTTCTGAGAGTAGAAAGCAAAACATTTATGAAAAAATGATAATCTTTAACATATTAAATCCCTACGTGTCTCTTGAAGGTGCCATACTGACATCCCAATTAACAAAGCCCAGGGCAGGCTCTCTCTGGAGCAAGCTGCTTGCATTTGAATTCCACCTGCCACCTTCTAGCTGTGTGGACTTCAATTGGCTAATTGTTCTCTCTGTTCCTCACAAGACCAGGGAACTTGTCGTAGACATTTGTTTCAAATTAAACATTAAAAACTTAGAACCCAATGTTAATGATAATCACATGAAATAAAGGCAATTTGAGACATTTTTTTTTTACTTATCCTAGAAACCATCTCAAATGTGCTTATAAATAAAGAATTGATTCACAAACCCAATGTAATGAGTGTCCAGAGCACACGCGCATGCACAGCAGCTTGTGTTTTAGCCAGATGGAATAGGCACAGTGCTGAGAGGAAGACAAAGAACAGACCCAGGAACACAGAGCAAAGGGCAAACCACACGGGGAAAATAGACCAGTGGCTCTCGAGAGCGGAGAGGGAAAGGCAGACATTACAGCAGAACTGAGATGGGTGTATGCATGGTGTGTTGAAAGGAAAAGGGAGAGATGAGACTAGAAAAAGCAACGATGGGTAGAAAGCGGCTTAATTCAACACTCAGATGAAAGCAGATTAATTCAACAACACTCAAATGGGGCCTGAAAAGAAAAGGTATTTTCACTCTAACTTTCATAAACTAAAAGTACTCACTTTGTATCCTGTGCAGGGAGTCACAGAAAGGGCTTAAAGCTTTGTTGCAAAATCACAGTGGACACTGGATCCTCGGTTTAGGTCCCAGAGATGATTATAATCTGTTAAGTAGTTACATACCCACCCAAGTGTAGAGGAAGATCTGTAAGGTTATAAACCACGTAGGAAACTGGATAAAAACAATCTATGAATAAACTTACCCAATTAATAAAACTGATGTTCTATTTTAAATAAATTATCTGTATCTTCTACTGATGATGTCTTCATGTTTCTTTTTGCAGATCTCTCTCATTTCTACAATTTTAACAATTCTAATTCTTGGAATTGTAATGACAAGGGCAGTTTCCTTGGGGCCAAACATGTAAGTGTTGTTGTACTTTTGACTTTACATCAATATTTGCTGAAACATAGCATATTCGGGGACATAAGAAAAATACACAAATAAAAATATAGCCAGACATGGTGGCTCATGCCTATAATCCCAGGGCTCAAGAAGAGGGGGCAGCCAGATCAAGAGTTCAAAGTCATTTTCAGCTGTGAAGCAATATCAAGGCGAGGCTGAGATACAGAGAGACTCAGTCTCAAAATAGAAAATGAGAAAGGAAAGAAAGAAGAAAGGAAGAAAGAGGTTATATACGCACTAACAATGAGAAACACCACATAGTGAGTATTTGGAAAAATCAGAGAAAGCTTTACAGTCAGGAAATGCATCAAGGGACCTAAAATGTACTAAACAATAAAGAAATTAAGCTATGTCTTAACGAATGCAAGGAACACTGAATCTTCTTCTAATGGACTCTAAGAAGGGAGAGGGCGGGGAGACCTGGTGGATAGATCTGATTGGTAGCACAGTGCTCAAGGCAATGCTTCCCTCTGAATTGTCTCTCTTTAAAGCCACTTCCTTTGGTGCATATACTTACGAAAATCTTCTTAGCTTGCCAGAAAAAAAAAAAATGTGACTCAGGTATGTAGGGAGTCAGAACCAGGGTGCCAACATGCTTTGATTTTAGTAGAGTCCCTCATCCCCTTGCTACCGGTCCCCACATGGGAGCAGGCTCTGTGGTTGTTACCTGCCCGCTCTCATCTGACTCTTACTACCTCCAAGAGGCCTTCTTGTCCGACACGATCACCCTGAAATACCAGGACTTTACCATAAGAATTGGGGCAGATGGCTGGGGAAGTGGAGCCCCTTGGAAGAGAGCCTGACTAGAATGCAAGGGGGCCCCCCAAAATTCCCAAGATCAACCCCCAAAAAAGGAGGGAGGGGGAGGGAGGGGGGGCAGAAAGAGTCCAGCCCTAACACACCCTTAGCAGTTTTGAAATGTATTTGGTTTGGTTCAGCTTCAATGTGGCCATTTATGCCTCCTTGCAGCTAGCACTCATCAAGCAGCTATTGTTTCTGGGGATTGTGCTGTGTCCTGGAAGAAAAGGGCAATATGTTGTCTCGATCAGTGTCTGCTGCAAGTTGTTCATCCGTTGGATGATTTAAAAACAGAAGAAGAATAAATTCAATCCAGTGTGGTAACTGTCAAGTGAAAACAGGAAAGGGGCAAAGGCATTGCCCAAACCAGGGCTTCATGACCTGCTTGGATCGAGGAGAGCTTTTCGGAGAGGAAACGATGGGAGATCTTGGCATCTTGAAAGATGGACTGGAATTTTTTTAGACAGACAAGAGAAGAAAAGGCATTTTAGGCTCAGGAAATGCACACATGGAAACACAGAGGTGTATGGCCTCTTCTGTTGCTTCTTATTCAGTACTTATTGCACTAATACTAAATCCCATCCTGGTTTTCAAAAACTGAGTTACAAGAACAGAAAGATAAGCCATGCATTAAATAATACAATAAGTAGTAATTTCAGCAAAATGGTGATTATATGAGGCTTAGCTACAATGACGGAAAAATTTATAATGAAAAATGATTCTAAGTAGCCATTTATAATAAAAGGTTTTATACACTAGATGTATATAACACAATGAGGCGATACCAAAGAGGGGAAAAAGTAGAGAGAAGATTAGGAAACCTGAGAAGTCAATGAATCAGAACTCAATTATCCTCCGGAAGGGGCAAACACTGATCCCCATCTCCACTGCACATTACACTAACCTGACTAGCTAGAATGACTGGGGTGCCAGGGCCCCACCCACAGAGGTTCTGACTCATCTGTCCAGGGGCCAGGCAATTGGACTCCTTATGGAACAGTTAAAGCATCCATGAGCAAGGAACCAGACAGCCTCTGACCCAGAGACTGGCCACAAGCATACCCCAGCTGCACCTCATCCCGCAAATGAAATCAGAGGCTTTTCTTTCTAGTTGATGCCGTCTGGTAGATGAGTCATTCTTCATTTGTGTTTTTCAGGTTTTTTTTTTAATATAGAAAGTGTGATGTGACAGATCATTATTAATACAAAAAGAAATGAACTGTCTTTGCTCTCAAGGGTCTTCCAGTTTAGTGGGGAAAATAACACTCTGTGGATAACTATGGGGGTGGGGTGGGAGAAAGGGATGAGCACTTCCTGTCAGGCTGAATGAGCTGATGTCGTGGCCACAGAGCTTAAAGAGCAATTTGTTTGTTTTGGTCCCAAACAAAATGTAGCCTTAATTTCCTCAACTGGTGATATAATATTTTATCTGAGATGGAGTCTTTACAATAACAGGGGATATTTACTTAACTCTACCAATATTTAGATGTCTAAGAAGTATGTTCTCTCATACGGTGCCGCCCTTTATTTCTGTTTGAATAGTTCTGCAAACAACTTTTGCTTGCCCTGTTTACAATCAGGCTAATGAAATCTGTGTACAGGTTGGCACAGAAGCTAGTCAAGCAGGCTTCTTTCTGAGAATAAGACAGGCCTGGATGCTTATCATCCATAAAACATGAGGAATCCAATACACCATGTGTGCTTTTCTTCATTTTCAGTTCAGATGAGCGATCAGAAAAGCTGTAGATTTCTCTCTCCGTAGGTCTTCTAAAATGGTATTTGAAAAAAGATCTTTAAACCCACTATCAGAAGACAGGCAGGTCTGTAACAGCTGCTGGTATTGACCTTGTTACCATGGAAACACCTTTTTAGTGATTGTGTTTAAAAATAAAACACAATTCAATTTCCTTTTCCATAACTCATAGGGCCATAAATTCTGCTTTCTGATATGATTTCAAATAGCCACAGCCTCACGACTCTCAGTTCTTCTTGGAAATTATGGTCAGTTTTATTGTATTTTCTAGGTCTTTGCTTTATAAAAATTGGGTTAACAAAGCAATTTAATTGTTTTCCAGAAAGTACACAAGTATAAAAATGCAGTAACACACTTGTTTTTTTTTCTAACTTAAATAAGAGGCATTATTTTAAAAAATCTTTACTTGGGATGTCATTGATATTCATATCTTATAATCAGTGTGGAAATGATAACATGGAATCAAATTTGAAACTATTTTCCTTCATATGACATCTCTGTTTTAGCATTTTAATCAATAACTTAGCATTCTAAACATAACTGTAGTATGAACATCTATGCTTTTTAGAGACATTTAGATACACACACTGTGTCCTAGAACCCAGCAAGCATTAATTTCGTTACTCTGTCCATTCTAAGCCCAAAATTCTACAATTTAATAAACTAGAAGAGATTCAAGAGAGAATCAGGAAAAAATGGGTAAAAATATGTAAAAGTACATATTTGAGGAAGAGAATGATTAGATTTGATGGGTGTCAATCACTGAACTTTTTAAATGACATATGGATTGTTGCTGTTCTTGTTGTAAATGACAGTCACCAAACTGTAACCTGACTGAAGTAAAAGACCATTTATTAACAGAGCTGTAAGGTTCAAGGTCCATTGCTGGGTATGGTTGTAGGTATGGTTGTATCCAGGAGCTCAGTTAACGGAGTCAGACACGGCTTTTCTTTTCATCTGTCTCTTTGTCCTGCTTCTTGTTTGAGCTCTAGTTTCTGAAATGCCTTCTCACTGTCACAAGATAACAGCAGGCAGTCTCAACTTCTACCTATTCAGGTCTAAGTCTGCAGAAAGAGAAAGACTTTTCTCTTTCTGGGGATTCCAGTCCACTGCAAGGTTTATTTCCAGTTTGTTCTGATGAGGATCTGTAAGGATTCCTACCCAGGATCTGTGTGGAGTTGCTTGAGATCAGGTCACAGGTGCCCACCCTTGGAGCTAAGAATAGGGTCACCACCAGTAATGCATCCAGACTGAATAGGAAAATGAGTGGCCCCAAAACACATCAAAGCAGGAATGATTAGAAATGTGGAAGAGCCACTGTGCCCTGAAAATGACAGTATCCACTTAGATTACAGGGATTTCAATTAAATGGTATGGGTAGAACTCACAAAAAAATTCAAGATATAAGTGAATGACAAATATTCTCATGGGAAAAATATTCCTATTGGAGCCTGGAGACATTGTTTAATGAAAATTTTAAAAATTAAAAAAATCCCACCATGTTTCTAACAAATTATTTTATGTCATGTATATACTTAAAAAGCATATGGCATAACAATGTGCAATAAATTATTTCAGTAGAAAACACTGAATCTGGAAAATCCCCCCTTCCCCTCTTGTGTCCTCCCAACCCCCTTATTTGAGAAAGGGTATAAATGAGGTGAAGTGGTATGGGAAAAATGGCCTGAGAGAAAATAGAGAGCTAAAATGCCTTATTTTGTTTTAAACATAGGAATTACTGAGCAAGTCGTAGTTCAAGTCAAAAAATGAATCTAAAAGTGCTCACGAATTCTTTTTTGGAGGTAGGGGATAAGGCTGGGGTCTCACTATGTAGCTCTGTCTATCCTAGAACTCAGTATGTAGACCAGGCTGGCCTCAAACTCACAGAAACCTTCTGCTTTGTCTCCCAAATGCTGGGATTAAAGGCATGTGTTACCACATCCAGCTTCCAGGAACTCTTGAAGGCATTTGGGGCATTTGCATAGTCCGTGGAGAGAAACTGGGATATTCATGCTTGAAAGTGTGGCCTAAGGATACAGGGAGGAACATGTGGGTCCATTCTGAAGATCATAGTAGGCAATGTAGGTTTCATTCCAGGAGCTTATGCTGCCATCCCAGAATGGTGATGAGGAATGGGTTCAGAAGTTGAGTATTTAGGCTTTGTAAATGTGGAGCTATAGAGAAATAGAAGGGTTCTCCAGGCAGAAATAAAATGATCATGTACCTTGTTGAACTGACTTTATTCATCTCTTAGGCATCTTCTTAGAGGGGGACTTTACATCTTTCATCTTGCGGCAAGCATGCTGAGCACAGAGGTCACATTTTCTCTTTCACAGTCTATGCTCATCTCTCAGCAGAGCGTTCACCACAAACCTGGGGCTCAGTAAGGAATTGCCAGATAATCACCCGACAGTTAAGTGAATCCGTGTGCCTTCCTTGCCTTAGTCAGTTCATCCTGGGGATTGGCTGGACAAGAGAATAAGAATCATCTTGAGGCAATGAAATTTTCATGGAAAAAGTATTTACTATCCAGGAAAACTTTCCTAGGGTTACTTTCAAAGCCAGTGATCACCCAGACCATGACAACTATTGACCCCCCACTTTCCTATCACCCCCTCCTTGTGTGCCACATCAATATTGTGTTTAGACATAACTAGAGTTTCGGTGATTCTAGGCCAAAAGTCTGTCCAAAGTATATAAGGAAGTCAGTATAGATGGTTTGGCAAAGAGCAAGATAAAGGGAAGACTCTGCTGCAGTGTAGAAATTTTGGCTTGTTCCTTAGCTGATGGACACTGACAGTTCTGAAGCAGAAGAATGGCCAGATAAAGCTTCCATTTTAATTTGGGCTTTTCTTACAGCCCAGGTGAGGGCAATGCTTGGGAGCACAAAAGCTTGGGAAAAGGCTGTCTATCCAAGAGTCTAGTACAGGACAACTGGTACAGTATATACACATGACTAGCAGACATGAAGGGGGAGGAACCTTTAAGCTAATAGTTAGTTAGATTTAGTGTCATCTTGAAGGTTAAGGGAGCAGGAGTTACTTAGGGTGGTGGTTGACATAAAGGTTTTCAGTCTAGACAATTAGATTCATAGGTGGTCCAGAACTCACTACAAAGGGAGAAATAGAAGAGTCTAGTGTCAATCAATGTATTAAACGCCTACTGAGTTGGTTGTTCTAGGTTGTGAGGCTACGAAAGTAGGTATAACCCAGTCAGTCCCCCTCTGTGGGTCTATTAAAGTTCATTGAGGGTAGAGTTGGACATATAAACATCAGAAAACCAAATAACACTCATAATTCTAACAAATATTCATAATATTAAAAAATTAGGGGGCTGGGGAGATGATTCAGTCAGTAATGTGCCTGTAGCACAAGCATGGGGCCTGAGTTCGAATTCGCAGCAGCCCTGTGAAAAGCCAAATCATTGGTGTATGCCTGTGATCCTACTGCTCGGAAGATGGAGACAGGAAGGCTTCTGGGCTTGCTGGCCACCCAGTCTAAACCAGTCAGTGAGCTCCAGGTTCACTGAAAGGACCCATCTCAAATGATAAGGTGGAGAAGTGACTGAGGAAAACTCCAGTGTTGGCCCCTGACCTTTACACACACACATTCTTACACCCCCCCATAATTATGTTCCCCTACAAATGCATACACAAAAACATATACACTAATAACAACAATGATAATAATAATAAATATTTTCAGAAGTAAAATCCTACTCTACTCCCTCCCACCTGCCTGTTTGTGCCAAACCAACCAACCCACACTTTGTGAAGAGTTGGCAAGGGAATCCAAGAATAGATGATAACAAGAATCAAAGGAAGTTGGTATCTCCAGAGACAAAACGTGTTCGTGATTACAAGATTTTTCTCAGGGATCATTTTTGTAAGACCAAAACTAAATTTTGGCAAAAAGAATTAGCATTAAGTTTTCTGAAAATTTAAATCAACTTTTGAAAATGGTGTTTAAAGTAAGTGAATCCATTTTGACACCGAGAATAATCACGAGGAAGGATTTTCCCAGGCAGTTCTGTCAAACACAGATCTGTATCACAGAGCCAGACACAAATGAGCTGGGAAGGTGGACGGTGACTGAGGAGCCAGCTGATGCTGAGCTGGGGGGCGTAGTCAGATCTGCTGGTCCTTCTGAGTTTGACAGAAAACAGGAAACACTGAGCTGTGCCTAGGGCTGTCCAGAGCATTTAACTCTCAGCTGTGTCTGGTTGAAGCAGTTAATTTATAAAGCGTTCAACAAAAAATCAGGCTCTGCCCACACTGGATTGTTTGGAAGCCTCCTCAGCTCAACTGAAGAGTGTGAGAGTGTGCTCCCAGAAGGCACAAGTGTTATGAGCCTCCTGACCCAGAGGTGCACTGTCTTAAGACCCAGGAGCAATACCCTGAAGCTTGGTTGTTGTTTTGTTGTTATTTATTTGAGGCAGGGACTCAATATATAGCCCAGGTTGGCCTGAAATGGGCTATGTAGACCAGGCTAGCCCCAAACTTACAGACATCCACTTGCCTCTGCCTCTTGAGTGCTGAGATTTCAGGTGAGACACCCTGTCCAGCCTGAAGCTTGCTTTCATCACTCTATGAAGACAGGTTTATTTTTTAGAACATCCTTGCTGATCCCTCAGCTCTTATGAAGACAACAAATTTAAGTTTCCAATCAAGATAAGACAACTGAATCCAAGTATCCAAACCATCACCCACATCCAGCAGCTCACTCACAACCAGCTGTAACTCCAGATCCTGAGGATCTGATGTCTCCTTCTGGCCTCTACAGGCATGCCCACACATGGCATATACTCCCACAGACATACATATAAAGCAAAATGATTAAAAATAAACCTTTTCTTAAAAAGCATATAGGACTATGTGATTAGCACACAGAAAACCCTGACTTTGATCCCCCACCCCACCAAAAAGACCAAACAAGAATTATATAAATTAACATCTGGTCACATTTTTTATGTGAAGGAAGCAATCCTTCTTTTTGAACTGCTGCCTGTGCCAAGGCTGCAAACTGCTATTTGCCAGGCCCGAAATTATCTTTTCCTTCTTCACCTGTTGTAGTTCTCAGACAGGAAAGCTTTTAAAATTAAGTACTTTTTCCTCTTTTACCCTTACTCCCAACCCCCTTCTCCTTTTCCCCACACTCCATTCCTGCCCTCGGTGTTGTTTTAACCAGTTTACCCTGTTTGACATTAGACAGGATCCCTTTTGTTAAGCCTCTCCCAAACACTCAGATAAGATAATGGATCAACCTGACAGGGAGTCCTGTCCTGCTGTGCCTTCTAGACAGGCTGCCTCTCAGTTTGCTCCTGCACCACCACCCACCACCCTAGGACTCCCCTTCACCTCTTCCCTGTTCTTTCTGAGCCTTGCATACTCCACACTCTTTCTCATGAGCGCCTTCTCTATGGCTCTCCACAGTTATGACATAAACATCCACTTTTCCTTTTTCTCCACTGATGTCTTTTCTGCCACTATCCTCTCCCTCATGAACCATTTAAATTCCTTCAATAACATTTTAGTGGGATCTCAGGACAGAAGGGAAGTCCATGTGGCCTATCTACTCTGGTTTAATTAGAAAGCCAAGTTTAAGTGTGAGTGTGTGTGTGTGTGTGTGTGTTGTGTACATGTGAATGTTGATACCAGGGGGGCCAGAAGAGGACATCAGATTCCCTAGTGCTGGAGTTACAGACTGTTGTATCCAATATGGCTACTGGGAACAGAATAGGAATCCTCTGGAAGAGCAGGAAGTACTTTCAACTCCAAGCCATCTCTCTAGACGCCAGGTTTAAACTTTTTTATTATTGACTTGCATGAAATTCTAAGTGTAAATTCAATAATTTATTTAAAAGACATTTTATGCCTTAGAGAAGTTATTTCCTTTTATGTGGAGTTTATACTCTGTTGTGAAGAATAGGAGTCTTGTTCTAATGGAGAGGGATGGTATATCAGTCAGGGTTCTCTAGAGTAATGGAGTATATAGAATGAATATAGATAGATAAATAGATGGATGCATAGATGGATGGATGGATGGATAGATAGACAGATATGGATAGATAGATAGATAGATAGATAGATAGATAGATAGATATGATTTTTTTAGAATGACTTACAGGTTGTGGTCCAGCTAATCCAACAATGGCTGCCTATGAATGGACATTCCAAGAATCCAGTACTTACTCAGTCCTTGAGGCTGGATGTCTCAGCTGGTCCTCAATATATATGAAATTCCAAAGAAGTAGGCTCTAATGCCAATGAAGGAATGGACTTGGTAGCAAGGGAAAGCAAGCAGGTGAAAAGCAAAAACTTCCTTTTTCCATGTCCTTATATAGGCTTCCAGCAGAAGGCATGGCCCAGGTTAGAGACAGGTCTTCCCATCTCAAAGGATCTGGATTAAAGGTGTGTCCTCCCACTTCAAAGATCCAGATTAGAAGTAGATCTTCCCACTTCAAATCAAGCAAAAATCCCTCATAGGTGTGCCTCATTTTGAGGTCTTAGTTAATTCCAGATTAGTCAGGTTGACAACCAAGAATTGCCATCACAGATGGATAGGTAATTCTCAAAAATTACCTAATTACTTATTGCAACATTTTGATAATAATGAAGATATAGAAGTAATTTAAGTGTCTACCCAATGATGAATAAAGAAAATGCAACAAATATATACAACATAATACTATTCTACCATAAAAAAAAATAAAACAAAGTTGTGTCATTTGTCATAACATGGAGCTGGAAATGTAAAATAAGTCACACACAGAAAGACAAGTACCATATGATCTCACTCACTTGTGAAATACTTTAAAAGATGATCTTAGGCAGGGCTTGGTGGTACATGCCTTTACTCCTAGCATGCAGGAGGCATAAATAGGCAGATCTGTAGGAATCCCAGGCCAGCTAAGGCTGAACAGTGAGACCCTGTCCCAAAAAAGCAAACAAACACAGTGCTCTCCAAGAAGTTAAAGAGTTGAATGGTTGTCACTAGAGGCTGAGGAGGGGGTATACAAAGATACAATTAAGTGCCAGGCAGTGGTGGCGCACGCCTTTAATCCCAGCACTCGGGAGGCAGAGGCAGGCAGATCTTTGTGAGTTCGAGGCCAGCCTGGTCTACAGAGCGAGATCCAGGAAAGGCGCAAAGCTACACAGAGAAACCCTGTCTCAAAAAAAAAAAAAAAGATACAATTAAGTAACAGAAATATGTTCTATGTTTTATATACAGTAGAATAATTACATGTGATAATGTACAGTTAATGGTTTAAAAGCTAGAAGAAAGTATTTTAAATATTTTTATGATAAATAATATGTGTGTGTGTGTGTGTGTGTGTGTGTGTGTGTGTGTGTGTTTGCCCTGATTTAAAAATTACCTGGCACATATATGTATTACAAAAACACCACGTGGTACCCCATACATATGTAGAATTTTATGCACATGAGAAACATAATACATTTTCTACCTGCTGGATTTCTTTACCTGTCGGTTTCTAGTCTCTGTTACTCTACATGTGATCCAAAGATTGAAGGAGAAAAAGGAAGAACCATTATTAGTGCTTAGATGAAAACTGTGGGAAAAGATCTTTGAGAGTCAACCCTTAAAAAATTCCTTCACAGAAAACCCAAATTTGGGTAGTAAGTACACGTGCCTGTTTATACATCCAATAATAGTCTAATTTGGTAAAATCATAGAAAACTAATTTTCCATCACTTGCAAAGCATTTGAAATGAACACATTCATACTCACACATATCTCCCAAGCCACTTCATCTTATGAAAAACATATCCAGGGCCTCTAAAGCTTCTGAAGTAAAACTATAAGTTCCCCGATCAGGTTGATGGACTGTGGCTCTCAACAAAAGAAAGTCCAAGTTGTTCATGAAATTTGCTCAAATGTCTGTCAATGACAACATACAAATGTGATGGGAACCAGTCAGTCTCCTTGTTCTTTAAAGGTTATTATCATGTGTGTCAGAGTAGATGTTAATGAAGTCACCTTAGTTTGTTAGGTTTCTTGAATTTTTATTTTCATGATATTTAAGCTTACTGTGAAATCTAGGAGTTTTCAGCCATTCTAACATTATTTGTTTCTCTCTTCTCTCTCTCTCTCTCTCTCTCTCTCTCTCTCTCTCTCTCTCTCTCTCTCTCTCTCTCTCTCTCTGACAATGGCTGACTAGGTGGTGTCCCAAAAGTCCCTTTTCTCTGTTCATTTTTCTTAATCTATTAATCCTTCAATCTTTTCTGTTTCCACCCCTCAAACTTAAAAATGCCCATAGTATTTCCTCTGTCTTCAGAAGTATGTATTTGAATTCCCCTGCACTGTTTTCATTTGATTAGCCTGTGGATATAGGTCAGCTGGTAGAGTACTTGCCTGGCAAGTAGGAAACTCTGGGTTTGATCTCATCAAACTGGGCATATTGGTGCATGCCTCTTATCCCCACATTCAGGAGCTGGAGGAACGGAGATCAGGGTTCAAGGTCATCCTCAGCTACCTGGTGAACCCTTGGCCAAACTGGGATACAGGCCACAAAAAAGAAAGGTTAAACTAAGGAAACCTAATGTAACAGGTTACAGTGGCCACACTTGTCCATCGCTTCTATTTTGATACATTTATCACTTAACAGCTGAAGCAACTAGCACCGTGGGACATACCTTTCAGTCCAGCGACTAGAGAAGCTTAATCAGACAGATGGCAAATTCAAGGACTGCCTGGGCTACAGACGGAGTTGAAGGCCTGGCTGGCCAGTTTAAACTTAGTAAGATCCTATCTCAAAAAAGTGAACATATCCGGGGATATAGCTCAGTGATAGGATGCTTGCCTAGCATGCAGAAGGCCATTTACCTGATATCTGACAGACATAAAATTAAGGTTAACATTTATTAGCTTGCTCTTGATTCCTTTCCTACCAATTGATTCACCCATTGCTCACTATGTTTTATTTTTCTTATTGAGTTGCAGAGTATTTACTATAAACTGGATAATAATCATTTCACTGATTTTATGTGTGGTCAATCTCTAATCTCTTTTTATAGTTAAACATTTATATTCTTAACTTTGCATATGGATTATATCATTTACAAATGTTTTATACTACCTTTGATTTTGTCATCTACCATTCTTTGCCTTAAGATTCCAATATTAGCTGGGCGGTGGTGGCGCAAGCCTTTAATCTCAGCACTCCGGAGGCAGAGCCAGGCAGATCTCTGTGAGTTCGAGGCCAGCCTGGTCTACAGAGCGAGATCCAGGAAAGGCGCAAAGCTACACAGAGAAACCCTGTCTCGAAAAACCAAAAAAATAAAAAAAAATAGATTCCAATATTATCTGTTTTCAAAATTTGCTCTTCCATATGCTTTATCCTTTAAATACTAATTTTCAAGGAATTGACATATACATAATATTGAGTCTTCCTGTGCAGAAATGAAGACGTGGTATGTCTCTACATCTCTTTGTTCTTTAATAGAAATATAACATAATGTTAAAATGTCCTTCAAAACAGGGCTTCTGTTGCCATTGCCCCTCTTTAAAATGTGTCAGTTGTCAACATCAACTCTACTGGTGTGTGTGTGTGTGTGTGAACTGAATTTATATTCAGCCCTCTGTTAGATACCCTATGAACTCCAATGGCTAATCACAAGAGCCCTTGAATTTTCTATGTTTACAACCATGGTGTGCACAAATAAGCTACGCTTTTTTTGTGATTAGGCATCTTCTCATTGACTTCTTGAACTATGTAAGAACCAGCAATTGGATATGAGTCTTGTCTGGCTTCTTCCTTAGTTGTAACATTTCTACCTTTTCAGTTCCACATTTATTATACTTATGTTTTGTTGTAGATGTTCTTCCTTGGAATAAGGGAATTCTTAACAGCTTGCTTGGTGTGTCTATGAAAATAAATACTGAATCATATGCTTTTGTGTATGTACTAAAATTTGTATGCTTTCCCACACTAATCTAGTAATGTGGTAAACCCATTAACAGATGTTTCTATGAGACTATCCGGGCAATGATTAGGAAGGCCATTTCTGGTGACGTTTTAATCATACACATTGCTTGGGCACATTGTTAATATTTTTGGAGTTGATGTCTATAGTCTAAAGGTAGAAGAACCATAACTTCATTTGTTTTCATTCGAATTGGGTATCAAAATTTATCTCATCTCATAAATTATACCAGGGAGAAATGTCCATTCCTTCTCTTCTCTCTTTCTCCCCCCCCCCCTTCTCTTCCTGTCTCTGGAACTAATTGTTTCTGAGCTCACTCCTTTGTTGCAAATGATTGGAAAGCCACACCCCAATACCTCTTCCCTTTTCCTAGATTTGGAACACACTACTCACTCAGAGCATATCAGAAAGTTAGACCGTCTTCCGTTAGCACTGCCCAATGTGCATCATTTTTATAACAATATTAAATACACGTCCACACTGCACACTAAGGCTGGAATTTGCCAGGCTGACTGGAGAGAGAGCAGTGAGGCAGCAGGTGGCAGTAGTTCCCACTCAAAGAGCAGAGATTCCCAGCAGGTCCGGGAACAGTGGGAGGCCTCCTCTCAGACTGGCTTTTCTCTCTGTCTTGCTTCCCCTGAGAGCTGCTCCTTTCATTTATAGAAAGATGATAGGCTGAACACATTCCACAAACTTTGACAAAGCAAATGGAATTCGTTTGTGTCCTCTTCACACAGACAATGAGTAACAAACATGAAAGTTGAGTTTTCATCTTGAGAATTCCCCCTTTTTATTCAGCCCTCCAGGACCCTCATGCTCTCTGGTGGGCTTCTGGTCTATCTCCCTGCACTCTTTTGGGACTCATTCAAACCTGTCTATAGACGTATGTGATACTTGTGGACTTTTATCTACCTTTGAATACGTAAAAAAAGGATAGTAATCAAATATTAATAAATAGTACTGATAAAACTAATGACTATATATTGAACACATGCTGTCTTACAATCTCTCTTTCAGAAAATTTGCATGCTTAATCTCATTTAATCTGTAAAATAACTCAGGAAATTAGGTACTATGGTTACTTTCATTTCACAGATTCAGATATGGAAACATGGATCAATTAACTTAGCTAAAGGAATACCTTAGCCGACAAATAGCAGAGGCCAGAAGAACAGACTCAAGCTTGTAATAGTCATTATTACGGGAGGTAGAGGCAAGAGTATTTATTAGGCAGGTCAATCCATGGTGACACTGGATATTTTAATTCCACTAGGATACATGCTGCTTGAGAATTTAAGTGAGTGACTAACTGGACATGATGAAGCCACACTTTTAACCCCAGAACGATGAAGGCTGAAGCAGAAGGATCGCAAGTTTGAGAACAGCTTGGCTAGACAGTGAGACTCTGTCTCAGAACAAATAAATGAGCGAAAAATAATTTTTAAAATGTGTGTATGTTCAATACCCCTTTTGAGAAGTACACGAACAGGTGGAAACTTGAGGCCAATGTCTGAAAAGATTTTGTATGAAACACACCAAGAAACTAAGCAAACTAACCATAATGCAGAGACTATCTTAATGTTAGATGAAAATAATTCTTTTGGTTTGGGTTTTGGTTTGGCACAGGGTCTCACTGTGTGGCCCTGGCTGGCTTGGAACTCACTTGGTAAACCAGGCCGGCCTTGAGTTCATAGAGATCCATCTGTCTCTGCCTCCTGAGTGCACCACTATCTCTGACCTAAATGATGATAATTCTTGAATGTACCCGCAAAAGAACAAATGAGATAAGAGTCTATTTCTCCAGAAATAGTCAGGACGCCCTCAGTCAGCCTCAACTCACATCTACCTTCCTTAATAAATTCCAGCTCCCGTTAAATTTCTTGCATGTCGATCAAACCAGAAAAACTGAAGAGGTAAAGAGCAGTTATAGGATATTAGTAATTTAATATCTCCCTCAGGATCTTGTGTGATAACTCCATAATAACTTTGTTGTTAAAATGATTGAGCAAATCAATTACCCAAATCACACAGTCAGTGAATATTTTACATGTGTAAACACAGAGTCTTTCCAAGCATTCAACAGGCATTTTAGAGCATTGGGGTTGAGGAAACACTGGTGTCCCTCAGAAATGTATGTTGATGAGATGAGTGGAAGCCCTTTATTAACTTATTTTATATGTATAGATAATTTACCTGGATGGTGTGTGTGTCTGTATGTCTGTGTGTCTGTATGTCTGTGTGTCTGTGTGTATCACAAGTTATCTTGTGCTGAAGGGGTTCATAAGAGGGCATTAGATCCCCGGGGATTGGAGTTACAGATGGCTGTGAGCCACCATGTGGTTGCTAGGCACCATACCTGGGTCCGCTGTAAGAGCAACAAATGCTTTTAAACTCTAAGCCATCTCTCTAGCCCCCCTTATTAAGTTCCCATTGAAAGATACTCAATTTTTATGTGTGATACTATTTCTTATTCTCCAATAAATATATTATTTCACTTGTTTAATAATGTATCTAATTAACTGATTTTCTTCTAGACCAAAGACAGAAGATGCTTGGGTGTTTGCAAAGCCCAATGCCATCCAGGCTATTGGGGTGATGTCTTTTGGTGAGTACCTGGCTTTCAGACCCCTTTCTCAGTATGACTCCACCTGCTCTGTGAAGGTACTGTTCCCTGTATGTCTATAGCAGGTCTTCTGAGTTTAGACTCCCCCTTAGCAGCATGCACTCTAGTTTGTGTTAATATAAAATTAGACTCAACCCTTTCTTGTCCATTACTAACCTTCCTCATCTGTTACTAAAATTTGCTTCTAACTGGAGAAAAATGTTTCCAAGCTAGACATCCATTATGTTTAGTGTGTTTGCTAACTTGGAAGTCTAGCAAATGTCATAGACTTCTATAAAGTCTTTGCAGAAAGGATTAAGATTTGACTAGATACCTATAGCTCCCCTACGTCCCAGATGCCAAGGAAAGTCATGTGCAGATTTTCCTTAAGATAGGAAGGGCCATTAGGAAGAGGAGAAAATGGGAGAGAAGTCGGACAGGCCTGGTTCCTGTCGACAGTGACATGAAGAAACTAGGTAGGCCTTCTGTGTAGTGTCTTATTTGTAGGCTTATTAGAAATCTTACTTTCTGGCTTATTTGGTGTTGCCGAATTAATATATTTTCATTTTAGAGACTTGAAATTCTAAGGCAGTGTGCCTCTCTCAACTTTGCAGAGTCGAAAACACGGTCCTGCTGCTTCCCCGGTAATTGTTTTCCTTTTGTATTCCAGCTTTCATTTGCCACCATAACTGCTTCCTAGTCTACGGTTCTCTGCAAGAGCCCACGGTAGCTAAGTGGTGCCGAGTCATCCACACGTCCATCTTGGTTTCTGTACTTATTTGTGTGCTCTTCGCCACATGTGGGTACTTGACTTTTACTGGCTTCACTCAAGGTAAAACGAGAGACTAAACTGCATCCTATCTTGGTGCACATGTGGACTGGTACCAGGATACCAGTGTTCTACTCATTTCTGGAACGGTTTCCTCAGGGGTCTATCTGACACCTTTCCCTTCCACCCACCCTCTGCTCTAACGTCCTGCCTCTCTATGCTCCGCTTCATAATTTCTCTCTTCTTAACGTCTGAGACGTGGTTCTGTGACCTCAATGCTCTCTGCTTCCAGACACATTTGTTTGTTTGCAAACATGAACTCTGGCTCCCCTCTCCACTGCCACTCTGTACCTTTCCTTTCCTGGGAACTAATAGCCTCCCAATGTTGATGCTGATAACCTTTCTGGTTCTGGTCCTTTTGAACCATTGTGAGTCACTTAGCTATACTGAACTGCCTCCCACTTGAGGAAAGAATGGCTGTACTACCATGGCTTTTCTTTTTTCTGTATATATATTTGCTTCCTTCCTAAGAACTTTCTAATCCCCATCATACCCAGAGATTGGGGTCCTGCTTTTCTGTTGACAAATAGTCTAGGTGATTTCCTCATTTTCCTTCTAGCCCAGGCCTTCTTTTTCATCTCCAGCCTGCAGGATATTTCTGCTTAATTGTCTCATTCTGGATTAAATCACAACATCATCTTTCCCATAAAGCCAGCCCTCTCCCTCCCTGACTTCAAAGTGACTTCTCTTTTCTTGTTCCTCTCAGGCCTGGTACTAAGTGGTGGTCTTCCCTTTACTGCTTTTGACCCTTTCATCCAATCATTCAGGGTGTGTAATACTCAGGCTAGCCTGACAGCGGGCCAAAC
>CABHPP010107875.1:0-16798 GCA_902168425.1 Peromyscus attwateri
TGTATGTGTATGTTTGTGTTTGAGATAGGGTCTCAAGTAGTGTGTGTATGTGTATGTGTGTGTCTGTGAATGTATGTGTATGTGTGTGTTTGAGATAGGATCTCATGTAGTGTGTGTCTATGTATGTGTATGTGTGTGAGATAGGGTCTCATGTAGTGTGTGTGTGTGTGTGTGTGTGTGTGTGTGCGCGCTTGATATCGGGTCTCACGTACTCGGGCTGTTGCTGAGGCTGGCTCTGACCAGTCCTCATGCTACCACCCCTTGACTGCAATTATTACAGACGTATGTCACCAGGTCTAACAGGTGCATTTATTGAACAACTACTATAAACCAGACATTCTTCTTGGTTAATCTTAGTATCTCTGTGAGGCAGGGTTTTTTGTTTTGTTGAGACAGGGTCTCACTATGTAGCTTTGGCTGGACTAGAACTTGCTACACAGGCCAGGCTGGCCTGGAACTCCCTAAGTAGACCAGGCTGGCCTTGAACTTCTAGGGAACTGCATATGGGGCAGGTTTTACAACCTTCCTTTGGAGAAAAGAATCTGAGAAATAGGAAAAATTAACAATATGACCAAGGGGCAGGCATAGTAAATCCAAGGACAGGCTTGGAACCCGAAGTCCCTGCTTTTACTCACTCTAATTGGGCATCTCAGAATCTTATTCCCAAATGGACTTTAGGGTTCCACAGAGCCCAAGCTGGCCTTGAACTCACTATATTGCCCAGGACGCCTTGAGCTCCTGATCCTCTTGTCTCTACCTCCCAAGTATTAGGATTATGGCAGGGCTGGTGATGGAGACCAGGCCTGGGAGCCTCCTGAGCAAGTACACTACCAACTGGACTCTACCATCTTCAGCCCTCTTATTAATCCTATATTATCCTTTTTCATGTTTAAAAAAATTAATGAATACACAATATTTGCCATATTTAAATTTTTAAATTTAGTTTATTATTGTTCTGTGAGTGTAAGCATGTTCCTGTGCCAGGGAGCTCATGTGGAGGTTAGAGGACGACTTTTAGGAGTCACTTTTCTCTATTGTGGGTTCCAAATATCAGATGAGATATTCAGGTCACAAAGCACTTTTACTCATGGACCATCTCACCAGTCCAGTATTCCAACACACTTAGATAATGTATAATGATCTTACAAGATGTCTTAGTCACTCCTCTGCTGCTGTGAAGAGACACTGTGACCAAAGCAACTCTTATAAAGATAAAGCATTTAATTGGGGCTTGCTTACAGTTTCAGAGGTTTAGGCCATTATCATCATGGCAGAGAACATGGGGCAGGTAAATGTGGTGCTAGAGAAGTAGCTGAGAGAGACATCCTGATCTTCAAGCAGAGTGTGAGAGAGAGATCCAGACCTGGCCTGGTGTGAGCTTTTTGAAACCTCCATACCCACCCCCAGTGACACATTTCCTCCAACAAGGCCACACATCCCAATCCTTCTGAAATAGTGCCACTCCCTGGTGACTAAGCATTCAAATAAATGAATGAGCCCGTGGGAGCTGTTCTTACTGAAACCATGTCAGAGTAATGGCATATATTATCTCCTCATACATTTATCATTTCTTTTTTTGGGGGGTATATCCAGTCTACTAGCTTTTTTGAATATATGATTACTGACATCCGCAGTCTACTGTGTTATAACACATCAGAAAATATTTTCTCTGGGCTGAGGGCAAAATTCAGTGGTTTAACCCCCAGCACCACACACAAAATAGTTGTCTTTTACTATTGTATCCTGTACCTGTTGACCATCCTCTCTCCACCCCCACCATCCCAACTCCATTGTTTTTCCTCTTAAGTAGATTCTCCATCTCTAAACTTCATCAGGATCATCAACACAGCAAAGCTGGCCAAGCATGGTGGCACATTCCCGTAGTCCTGGCACTGAGATGATGAGGAGGATCCTGAGTTCAAGGATGGCCTTTTGATTCTCAAGAATAGATCATATATTTTTATCCTCCAGGTCATGTTGTCCATGGTTCAGGACCATTTTCTTTCCCCAGAACAATCCCCTACTTCTTGGCAAAGGAGAAGCCACATTTATTGCATACCTACTACTTTCTCCCTCGTGTTTCTATGTAAAAAATGTACCCAGCAAACAGCCATTTCTGAGCTGAGTGTGGTCCCAGCATCAAGGAGGCAGAAATAGGAGGATCAGGAGTTCAAGGTCACCCTCATTTCACAGTGAATTTGAAGCCAGCCTTGGTCAAAACCAGGGCTGGCAAGATGGCTCAGGTGGTAAAGGCACTTGCCATCAAGCCTGATGCCTGAGTTTGAGCCCCAGAACCCACATGAATGAGAGAACTGACTCCCACAAATTCAGATTGTTCTCCAACTTCCATGTGCATGCTGTACTACGTGCACACACACACAATATAAACATAAAACAAAATAAAAATAAATTTCTTTAGGATGTAACTAGATCTCCTTTTGAGGTTAGTATTATCTTTCAGCATTTCATACAAGAAAAGCAAGACCCAGAAATATGAGTTTCGGGACTGGAGAGATGGCTCAGAGGTTAAGAGCACTGGCTGCTCTTCCAGAGACCCTGAGTTCAATTCGCAGCAACCACATGGTGACTCACAACCATCTGTAATGAGATCTGGTGCCCTCTTCTGGCATGCAAGCATACATGCAGGCAGAACACTATATATAAATTTAAAAAAAAAAAAAAGAAAAGAAAAGAAGTATGAGATTCAACTATGAGATGACACATTTAGTATGATGATCCAGCTATTCAAATCCAGGGCTTAGTGACTCTACACTATTTCTAATATGCCAAACTTCTTTATGTCCCTATTATCACCTTCCCATCTTAATTGCTTTGTGAATGCTCTACACTCCACTAATTCCTCCCCTTTTCAATAAAGAAGATCCACCTCCATCCCCCTAATATTCTTTCATTCTAGGATGTGAACCTTTCTAATTTGGCAGAGATCCAGTAAAAATAAACTCTTCCCCTTTTAGGAGACCCTCCCAGGAAATACACTCCTAGGATAGACCTTGTAACTTAACAGTGGTTGACAGACTTTAGTGTATGCCTCAGATCCTCTGGAGGGTTTAAGACTCAAGAGTGCTGGGTTCCACTCCAGGGTTTCTGATTTAGTATCTAGAGTGGGTCTTTGCTTAGTGTGGACCTCATCATCCCTGAATAAAGCCATCTACCAAGAGTTTTGTAATGTCTGAATGGATCCTCCCCACTTCCCCAAATAATTATCTGCCTGTTCCCTAAGCTTTATCCTTCTTTGTCCCCTCTCCCCACAACCAAGCAGTTTTCTTCCAAGGCAGGTTTCCTAGGGCCAGACATGTCAGGGTTGATAATTCTCAGCTTCGTGCTAGGCGTTAATCTAATAACAGGTTGCTCTGGACAGGGATTTGTGTGAGAAGCAGTTGGAAAAGGAGTGTGGTGGGGTCCAGAAAGAACTTAAGACTAGAGACTTGGGAACCAGTCCAGTTCTGTTTCCAGCACCCAGATTTTATCCACTGTGACCTCTCTTGCCCACCAGACTTTTTGTCAAGGAGAGGTCCCTCTGCTGGCCACTTGGGGAGGTGCTGCTCAGAACAGAAAGGGGAGGGGCGGTGGCTAAAAAGAAGAGCGCTTCCTCCCTTCTGCATTACAGCAGCAAAGTTAATCCTCTCTTCCTTGGCTCCCCAACAAGCAAGGAAGCGGTGGCTATGGAGGGGTGTCTATTATTACCTTCCTTGGACTCTGACTTGGTGATCTGCAGAGACAAGGTCTTGCTTTTAAAGAGTCCCTTGTCCCTGTCCTGTTCTCCTGCCACCACAGGTGAGCAGTTCCCCTCCACCACATTCTCATGGTATCTGTCTCACTACAGGCCCAGAAAACAACGGAGCCAGCAGACATGGCCTGAAACCTCTAAAAAATGAGCAAAAATAAATCTTTTTTGCCTTAAATACCTCATTGGGTTTTTTGTTTGTCATAGCAACAGAGACTAACACACATTTTGTTTTTTGTTTTTTTGAGACAGGGTTTCTCTGTGTAGCCCTGAACGTCCTAGAACTCATAGTAATTTACGTGAAGTGCTTAAATGAGTGTTCTATCATTGAGCTGCATTCATGACCCCTGAAGCAGCATTTCTTTCTCTCCTGTTATATATAATGACACTATTTCCTTTGATAAGAAAGAAGTGAGGGGTTCTCTGAAGCTGCAGAACGTAGAGTTCTTTGCAAGTCTCTTTTAAAAAGATGCTTATTGGGCTGGAGAGATGGCTCAGAAGTTAAGAGCACCGACTGCTCTTCCAGAGGTCGAGTTCAATTTCCAGCAACCACATGGTGGCTCACAACCATCTGTAATGAGATCTGGTGCCCTCTTCTGGCCTGCAGTCATATATGTTGTATACATAATAAATAAATAAATCTAAAAAGTGTTTATTAATTTCTTAAAGATTTTTATTTATTATGTATACAGTGTTCTGTTTGCGTGTGTCCCTGCAAGCCAGAAGAGAGCGCCAGATCTCATCACAGATGGTTGTGAGCCACCATGTGGTTACTGGGAATTGAACAGAGGACCTGAGAAGAGCAATCGGTGCTCTTACCTGCTGAGTCATCTCTCCAGCCCCTATTTTTATTAATTTATGTGTATGGGTGTTTTGTCTGCATGCATGTCTGTGCACCATATGCATGCCTGGTGCTCAGAGGCCAGAAGAGGGTGTCAGATCTCTTAGAACTGGAGTTATAAGAAGGTTGTGAGCGGCCTATGTGGGTGCTGGGAATTGAACCTGAATCCTCTGGAAGAAGAGCACGTACTCTTTACCACTGAGCCATCTCTCCAGCCCTGCATATATATGTTACTGTCTATTAGTTTTATCTCCTGTTACTATGACAAAATGTCCCGCTAAAAGCACCTTAGGGGACAAAGGGTTAATTTGGCTCATAATTCCAAGTTAGAGTCCAAGCATTTCAGGGAAGTCAGGGTAGCAGGAACTTGACACCCATGCAGTCAAGAGCAGAGAACGAATGCACACGTGCTTACTAGTACTCAGCTCTTTCTCTACAGGACAGCTTCAGAAGAGCACTTGAGTATTTAAACAGTGCTCGGGACTGTTTATTAAAAAAATGAAGAGCATGGTCTGACCATGTACTGTAGCATGGAGAATTTCCTTTATCCAGACTAGCAGAGCCAACAAAGGGCAATATGCTGAGGAACAGCTGAACAGGGTTAGGGGATGGCTCGTCAGTCCGTGCTTGCCCTACATGAGGATCTGAGCCCAGATCCCCAGCATTCACATAAAAGCTACAAACAGGATGATGTCAGAACCTAGTAGGGCAGCAGGGTCAGGGACAGGCAAATTCCCAGAGCTCACTGGACAACCAGTCTAGGCAATAGGTGAGTTTAGGGCTCAGTGAAACTGTCGCAAAAAATAAAGTGGACATCGGTGACACTGATTTCTGGCCTCCACACACATGCTTACACAAATACACACCATGTACCTGTAGACACAAACACATACTCACATATACACTACTGTTTTTTGTTTGTTTTTTAAGACAGGGTTTCTCTGTGTAGCTCTGGCTATCCTGGAACTCACTCTGTAGACCAGGTTGGCTTTGAACTCAGAGATCCACCTCCCTCTGCCTGCTGGGATTAAACGAGTGTGCCATCATGCCCAGAAAATTTAAATTTAAATTAAAAAAAAAAAAGGTTCTTATTTTGAGGAGTTTCAACTTCTCTAAGACTCCAATGGCAGAGGTTGGAGAGATGGCTAAGCAGTTAATATTACTTATTGCTCTTGCAAAGACTCAGATTCAGTTCCTAGCACCCACATGGTAGTTCACGGCTGTCTGTTACTTCAGTTCCAGAGGATCAGTCACCCTCTTTTGACCTCCATGGGCCAAAGATATACTTACATGCAGGCAAAACCCTCATAGACATAAAATAAAATTAAATGAACATATATGTGTAATATACATAAGAATTTTTTAATTCAATGAAAAATAGATCCACTTTCTAGGAAAATGTATTAGACACAATTTTCTAGCTTGATTCCTGGCCCTTGAGTACTTGGCATTCTCTGGGTGACCTCCCAACCCACCTCTATAGATTCCTTTGCAGTCCCAGTACCCCAAGCTACCCTAGAGGCACAGAGTTCTAATTAAGACTGAGGAGTAGTGCTGTCATTCATCTCCATTCTGTGACACTGCCAGTATTCACTCATGGACAAGTACTTGAGGCCACCTTCCACAACGCTGGTAGATGCCCTGGAAGCAATGGACAGACTCTGCAATGGGTACATGACAGTTAAAGAAACCATCTTGGGCAATAAAGGGGCAAGCCTAATTATTCAGCCCCACTTCTAGACAGCTGTATCTCTGTTACCTAGCTAACTGCCACCAAACTTGAGAAATAAGTAACAACCCCAAGTGGTTTTTTATTACCAAAAAACAACTGTCATACATATACAGTGTTTCCAATCTTGTCCCTGAAGATAACCACAAGTGTCCCCAGAATGTAAA
This sequence comes from Peromyscus attwateri, assembly GCA_902168425.1. Taxonomy (NCBI): domain Eukaryota; kingdom Metazoa; phylum Chordata; class Mammalia; order Rodentia; family Cricetidae; genus Peromyscus; species Peromyscus attwateri. Next base: position 6,483 of record CABHPP010107875.1, read on the forward strand.
GGAAACCTTGAGAGAAATGGCACCTGTTCTCAATGCTTAACTTATAGTGAGAAAATGGCTCCCATAAGGAACCCATCATCCCTGGGCCAATGGACCCCTAAAGACAGGAATGGATGTGGACTAATTTTACTCACTGTCTAGCATGCCAAGGGAGTATGCTTAACCCTGGTGACAGCTCCTCTAATGAGAACACACAAGTAGGATTTCTTCAGTGAGTCCAACTCCTCAGGTTCCCACAAAGAACAGCAGCGGGGAGGGAATCACTCAGAGAGACTGTAGAATGATGCTGCTGAGTCAGAGGGGACACACTGTTCTCAGCACCACTTTCAAAGGCATCCAAAAACAAAGGCTGCCCATCAGGGGCACTGCTACCTGCCTGGCTCAAACTCCAGGATCTGGAGGAGTGGTCAGGCTCTCCAGCCTCATACCATCTGAACCCCTGGCTGCTCAGGTATTCCTTGAAGCTTTTCCATCTCTCTCAAGGGTAGTTCAGGGACTGGCGGGGGCTCTCCTGGGGCTTCAGACAGCACATAGTAGACAATTTCTCGCTGGCCTTGGCTGTCTGTCTGATTGACCATACGGATGGTAGAACTGGGGTTGTCCTGAGAAGCCGAGATGGCTGTCCCCTCATCCCTATCTTCCTCTTCCATCTCTTCCTCAGGTCCTGGCCCCCCCAGCACTGTTTCCAGGACGATGCCTTGCAGGCTGCTCTCATTCAGTGCCCCTCCTGGATCTGACCCCTCGTGGAGCTGCTGGAGAAGCTGCTGTGTCAGCTCCACACTCTCATAGCGAACGAGCTGCAGCCGCATGTAGCCATCTTCATGCTCCTTGTACCTGGAGAAGAAGGCAGCAGACCAGCAGAGGATGAAGAAACGGCCTGGAGACGGAGGGTGGAGACACAAATATGCTAGCTGGAAGAAGCCTTAGGATTCTATGTGATAGAACTGAAGATGAAGAAAAGGGTTTTAATGGAATATGTAGAAGAAAGGGTCAGGAGAGGACTCAAGATGGAAAAATTAATGCAGAAGCCCAACCCAGTAGAGACTGATTGGCTCTGTAATAGGGGCAGAGTGTCAAAGTGTATGAGAAGGCCATGGAGCTGAAAGTCAGGACCCTTAGCCTTTATTCTCGCTCTGGCTGCAGAACTTTTGGCGTTACTTGTTGAATCTGAAACCAAGCTTCCATTAGAAAAGTCACAGCCTTGCATGGTGGCACATGCCTATAATCTCATTAGAGGCAGACACAGGCGGATCTCTGTGAGTTCAGAGCCAGCCAGGGCTATGTGGAGATCCTGTCTCAAAAACAAACAAGAGCATGGTGGCGCACACCTTTAATCCCAGCACTCAGGAGGCAGAGGCAGGCGGATCTCAGTGAGTTCAAGGCCAACCTGGTCTACAAAGAGAGTTCCAGAACAAGAACAAAAAATAAATAAAATAAAATAAAACACAAAACCAATCTTTGCTCCACCACTATTTTTTTTTGTTTTGTTTTTGAGTTTTTTTTTTTTGGTTTTGAGACAGGGTTTCTCTGTGTAGTTTCGGTGCCTGTCCTGGATCTCACTTTGTAGACCAGGCTGGCCTTGAACTCACAGAGATTCGCCTGCCTCTGCCTCCGAGCTGGGATTAAAGGTGTGCTCCTCAGCCACCCGGCCCTCCACCACTATTTTTTTTTTAAGATTTATTTATTATGTATACAGTGTTCTGCCTGCATGCCAGAAGTGGGTGCCGGATCTCATTAAAGATGGTTAGGAGTGAACATGTGGTTGCTGGAAATTGAACTCAGGACCTCTGGAAGGACAGCCAGTGCTCTTAACCACTGAGCCATCTCTCCAGCCCATCCACCACTATTTTTAAGGTTGAGTCTAAACATAAAGGGTAAGCATCAAAGTACCATAAAATTCAAAGTCGTTTTTCTTCCTTGTTAAAAAGTCTGTCTCGCCGGGCGGTGGTGGCGCACGCCTTTAATCCCAGCACTCCGGAGGCAGAGCCAGGAGGATCTCTGTGAGTTCGAGGCCAGCCTGGGCTACCAAGTGAGTCCCAGGAAAGGCGCAAAGCTACACAGAGAAACCCTGTCTCGAAAAAAAAAAAAAAAAAAAAAGTCTGTCACATGCTCAGAGTGTGAAATGCTTGCCATGCACGCCTGACGATCTGAGTTCAGTATCTGGAACCCACCAGAGGTAGGAGAGAAACAACTCCACAAGCTGTGTCTCAACCTCTAGAGGAGCCCTGGCCGCCCCATATGTACACATATATACATACATACATACACACACACACATATATAAAATAAACAAAACCAAGGAAAGCCTCGGCGTCTGTGCGCAAAGATGCATACATACCGAAAGCGAGGGTGTCCTGAGGGCCACTTGAACTGGTGCTTCTTGCGAAGGTGCACAGTGAGGTTGTTGCCACGCGTGAAGCACTTGTCACAGACATGACATTTGTACCTTGGCTCTGAGTCTCCCTGATGAGGACAGTAGAAGACAGTGAGGTAAGCTCTTCACTCCCACTCCCAAGAGCCCTCGCCCCGCAGCCATGTCGCCCCGCCGCAGCCCAGTCGCCCCGCAGCCCCGCACCTCATGCACTTTGCGGTGATGGGACTTGATGGAGCTGAGGGACCGGGCACTGAAGCTGCAGTTCTCGAAGTCACATCTGTAGGCTGACTCCTTGCTGTGGGTGTCCAGGTGCTTCCGGAGGTCAATCAGATTCTTGCAGCTGCCAGGAGAAATCAGAAGGGTGAAGAGCATAGGGAACCCTGAAAGTTGAGCCCTGTATTTTGACACCGAGGTCCCCTTACCTGTAGTCACAACAATCACATTTAAAGGGCCGGTCGTCACTGTGTCGAAAGCGCATGTGATTTCGGAGGGAGGAAGGCAGTGGGCAGGTCATGTCACACAAAGGGCATTTATAGTGATTCACTGAGGAGCAGAGAAGAAGCTATGATCTGTGGACTCACAGGACCCCGAAGAGAGGGCAGGGAGGCTGGGTGCAGGCCACTCACCATGATTCCGCATGTGGTCCCGCAACAGCCTCTCTGTGGCAAATCTCTTGGAGCAGTGAGAGCACTGGAAACGCTGCTCTGTGGGGAGGGCAGAACAAAGGGCGCCTGAAGACAACAGTGGAGGGCAGAGGAGAGGGGACCATCCCAGAGAGAGGGACCCAACCACCCAAGGGGCAAAGGGAAGCTACGGATGGGATGTGGAGTCCAGACCTGAGTTAGAAGCCCAGCTTTACCACTTACTAGCTGTGTGATCTCAGGTAATGACTTAACCTCTCTGAGCCTCAGTTTCCTCATCTGTAAAAGGGGAATAAGAAGCCTGCCTCATGGGGCTGTTGTGAGGATTCCTGAGATGACTGATACCACTAACAGTAAGTGCTAAGCAATGTCTCAGAGAAGTCTAGGAGGTGCCTGATCCCAAAGGAGAGGAGAGCCAGGGTACATCTCCTCAGCAGCCACCTCCCTGTGAACACACTCATCTTCCCTTTAAGTGGGATAGCCCACACTCTCCCTCTTCTTTCCAACTGCTTACGGTCCAGGGAGGTCTGGCGCCGAATGTGATCTAAGAACTTGGTGTTGTTGGCAAACATGCCCCCACAGGTGGGGCAGGCCACCACCTTCTCCTGGGTGTGGCTGCGGAGATGTTCTCGGAGCTTACACCGGTCCTTGAAGGTACAGGTACAGCCTGGGAAGGAAGATCTGATCACGTTCCATCCCTAAATCCCCTTCCCCAACTCGGCTCTGGTACCAAGTTCTCCAGCCAGTAGCCTGCTTTGTCTTGCAGGACTGGTCCCATGCCTGGCTCCTCTAGACCCGTAACCCCTCCAGAGTGTCAACCAGAGGCCAGAGCAGACAGGTGGTCCTACCTCTCCAGCCACACAGCACCACGTGGTTGTCCTTGCTGACGGCTTGGTATTCACAGCACAGGCTATGTGCATCCACATGCCGATAGAACCACTCAGGATTGTCGAAGGTACTCTGTGCCAGGGCAGCTTGGGGTGAGCACTCAAGAGTGGTCAGAGGGATCTCACCCATATCAAAAGGGGGCTTCCTGCTCTCTCCCTAAGTAACTTGTGGGAACGGGAAAGTTTTAAGATAAAGGAGTTACACAAGAGTAGAGGGGAGATACTAGCAGGAGTCTCAGAACTATAAGGTACCCCGGAAAGCTCGAGTCCAGATCCCCAGCTTCCTTCCACCCGTTTCTGGCACTGTCTGCTGACCTCACAATGTTCCCACAGACACAGGAAATGGTCAGGGATGTCAGGGATGACGTTCCGGCTCTGGAAGTCCAGGATGCAGGGGCTGAGGTCGGCTTGGCTTTGCAAGGCCTGCAGCCCCCACTGTTTCAGCTTGGTGTGGTAGCAGTGGAAGTAGACGTGGCGGATGAGGTCGGCAGAACTGTCCAGAGAGCAAAAGCCACACTCCTGCCACAAGCAGGAGAACTCTTCCTCTGCAGAAAAGGGGTTAGAAGGAATGGTCTCATACTTTCCAAGGCTCCGTTTACTTTCCATCTCAGACATTAAGCAGGACACTGACCAAGTTACCAGTTCATTCAGTATGTGGCCGTGCTAATGACTTCCAACTGCCTCAGGTATCCTGGGGTCCCAGTCCTTGTCCTCACATGGCTTTCAGTCGGAGAAGATTAGTAAACCCATCTAAAAACTCTAACTAGTGGCAACGGACATGGGGTAAGGTATGTGGCAGCAGACGAGTATTTGAGAGCTAGGTGTGCTGGCTCTGATCGAGAAAGCCAGTACTCAAGAGCGTTCGTTAGGCTGGCGAACTGCCATGATTTCGAGGCCAACCAGGGCTAGAGAGTAAGACCCTGCCACAAACCAAGTGTTAAACAGAAGTAGCCATGCTGATGAAGCAGAAAGAGTCCTGCATTAAGAGTGAACTGAGAGAAGAGTAGTCTAGGCTGAGATGAAGAGTGTGTACACAAGACCGAGGGAGTCAGAGACCCAGGAAGAACAAGTTAGGGTATCCCTTAGCAAGTATACAGCCTCTGCCCAGTTTCTCCTGGTCCCTGAGGAAGGTAGGACCTCCCAACACAGGTTTTCCAGTTCTCTTTTACCTGCTAATCTGCTTATTTCCAGACAGGCCATTATTTAGTTCAACCCACCTCCCTATGACTCCAGCACCTCTAAGCACCACATTTCCAACGTTTGACAGGAATTTGCTTATTTTGAAAAGCTTTACTTCAGAAAGTAAAACCATCCCTTAATTTCACTTTTGTGTATTATTTGACTTTGGAAACAGGTCTGGTATATAACTATGGCAATCCCAGAATCTCAGCAGGATCAGGACTTCCTGATCTATAACAAGTTTCAGGTCAGTCAGGGCTACATGAGAGTCTATCACAGAGAAGGAAAAAAGAGTAAACAGAATGCGAGGAGCGTTTCGGGTACACTGAACAAAGCTGCTAATTACTCTCTCAGCTGTGATGTGCAGTTACAATAGAAATGGGCTCCAAACGCTGTGTGGTGGCTCATGTTAGTAACCCCAGCATCTGGGAGGACTTCGGTGGGCAGGAAGCTAGTCTGGATTACTGAGATCTATCTCAGACATAAACAGGGAAGGAGATGGCTCAAGTGTTTACAGTACTTGGTGCTCTTGCAGAGGACCTGCTTTTGGTTCCCACATGATGGCTTACAACCATAACTCAAGTTCAAGGGAATTCAACATCCTCTTCTACCTCCAGGCACTCATGGTACACATACACACATGAGGGCAAAACATTTAGACACGTAAAACAAAATAAATAAATCTAAACAAGAAATATAAATAATTAAGTTAACAAAAAGGGAAAGGCAGACAGTGGTGGCCCATGCCTTTAATCCCAGCACTTGGGAGGCAGAGGTAGGCAGATTTCTATGAGTTAGAGGCCAGCCTGATCTATAGAGCAAGGTCCAGAACAGCTGAGGCTACCAAAAAAAAAAGAAGAAAAGAAAAGAAAAGAAAAGAAAAGGAAAGAAAAAGAAAGGAAGGAAGGAAGGAAAGAAAGAAAGATTGGAAAAAAAAAGGGGAGGTTGGGCATGGTGACACACACCTTTATCCCAGTACTTGGGAGGCACAGGCAGCGGAACACCTTTACCTTCAACACTAAGATCTCTATGAATTCAAGGCAAGCATGGTCTATATAGTGAATTTCACACCAGTCAAGAATCCAGTGAGTCCCTATCTCAAATAAATGGGGAAAGGGGCAGCAAGAAGGCTCACCAGGTAAAGGCACTTACTGCCAAGCCTAATAATCTGAGTTTGATCCTCAGAACCCACATGGTGGAAAAAAAGGATGGACTCCCACAAGCTGTCCTCTGACCTCTACACATATGCCATGGTGTGCTCACACATTACACACACATACAAAATAAACAAATAAATGTCCCCCCCAAAATGTTTAAGGGACAAGGTCCAGCAAGCCGGGCAGTGGTGGTACACACCTTTAATTCCAGCACTTGGGAGGCAGAGGCAGGTGGATCTCTGTAAGTTCGAGGCCAGCCTGGTCTACAAAGTGAGTTCCAGGACAGGCACAAAGCTACACAGAGAAACCCTGTCTCAACGCGCCCCACCCCAAAGATGTTTAGCAGGTAAAGGAGCTAGTGTCAAGCCTGATGACATGTGACCTACAATAGTGGAAGGAAGAACTGACTCCTACAAGTTGTCCTATGATCCCCAAACTTAAGCCATGGCATGCATGTACCCACACACACATATACACACAAAATCACAAACTGCTTCTAATAGTAAACATTCTTTACATCCTGGTTGACTGAATTCTCTAGAAATGACTTCACAATGTTTTATGAACGAAGAAGAAAGCATAATTAAGAATATAAAGCTGGGGGCTGGAGAGATGGCTCAGAGGTTAAGAGCACTGACGGTTCTTCCAGAGGTCCTGAGTTCAATTCCCAGCACCCACATGGTGGCTCACAACCATCTGTAATGAGATCTGGTGCCCTCTTCTGTATGCATAATAAATAAGTAAATTAAAAGAAAAAATCAAACAAAACAAAACAAAACAAAAAGAATATAAAGCTGTTTCCCCAGCTGCCCTCTTTTTCTAGGAGTCAGATGTTCCACCTGAACTTGAGCTTTCCGGTTCCCTTACCGAGTGGGTCCTCTTCTTCTTCTTCCTCCTTGGAGGCATGCATGTGCTGCTGCAGATGCTGAGTGACATGCTCAAAGAACTCCTCCATGGCCGAACACACAAAGGAACAGGACCCCCATTCACACTGGAGCCCCAGGTTCTCTTTCCGGGGAACTTTTCCAGGAGGCGACATGGCTTTTATCTAGAGGAAGGAGAAGAAATCCAGAGCTGTAAGATTGTGCTCCAGTGCTGCTAGAGGCAAAGAATGGACAGACAGCCTGCTGAGAGCCAGTGGGTATTTTTCAGTATCCTGTGCGTTTTTTCAGTAAGAATGGACCAGCAGTTTCTCAAGCCCTGGAGGCTATCTGGTTTCCTGGGAAGAGACAATACTGACCACGTGCCAAACACTAAGCTAAACACTTTAACAGACATTTTCTCAAATAGCTTCAGAGCATATTCCCAATGCTCAATTTCAAAGAGAGATCTACCACCTACGAGCTGTGAGGTCTTGGCAAAAATAGGGATAACAAAACTTTTTATTCTGAACTTCACACTTACTATATGTCAAATACAATACTATTTTGTTAGGCCTGGAGAGATGGCCCACAAAAAAAAAAAAATATCAAAAGAGAGAGAGAGAGAGAGAGAGAGAGAGATGGCTCAATAGTTAAGAGCCCTGACTACTCTTTCAGAGGACCTGGGTTAGATTCGTAGCACCCTGTGGCTGCTCACAACCATCTGTACCTCTAGTTCCAGGGATGCAACACCCTCTTCTGGCATTGCTGGATGTGATGAAGACATCCATGCAGGCAAAACACCTATACACATTAAAGTAAAAATAAATCTCAAGGGTCTGGAGAGATGGCTCAGTGGTTAGGAATACTGGCTGCTCTTCCAGAGGACCCAGGTTCAATTCCCAGCATCTGCATGGCTGCTCACAGCTGTCCGAAACTCCAGTTCCAGGAGATACAACACCCTCACACAAACATGCATGCATCATTACATATGAAATAAAAATAAACAAGTTTTAAAAAACCCACTATTTTGTTGTTGTTTTGGTTATTTTTGGTACTGAGGAGTGAACCTAGGACCTTACACATAGTATTTTGGGACAGGGTCTCCCTAAGTGGCCCAGGCTGGCCTTAAACTCTGTAGCCTAATGTATTGCAATCCTTCTGCCTCAGACTCCCAAGTAGCTGGGATTACAGGTTTGTCCCATCAGACCTAGCCATAGTAAGCACTAAGTGTGTATGTGTGGGCAACCTGTATTGTTCCTCAAGAATCAACCATCTAAGGGTTTTGTTTGTTTGCTTTTAATGTAAGGTTTCTTACTGGCCTGGAGCTCACCAAGTAGGCTAGACTGGCTGACCAGTGAGCTCCAAGGATCCTCCTGTCTCTATTTCCCAGAGATAGGATTACAGGTAAATACTGACCTTTTTACAAGATAGGGTCTCTATCTTGTACCTCTGGCTGTCCTGAAACTCACTATGCAGATGGGGCTGGCCTTGATCTACCTGCCTGTTTCCTGAATACTGGGATTAAATGCCTGTGCTACCACTACCAGCTACTGAACATTTTTTTAACATGGGCTCTGGAGATCAAACAAGCACTTTACTGCCTACCTCACCAGTCTCATATTAAGCATTTTATTTGCATCATGTAATTGGTGACACTACCCTCTGAGGTAGGCACTATTTGAAACCTAATGGATAACCTGAAGCTGACAAAGATGAACTAGTTTATCCAAGGCCATCTAATGATGGTAGGTCAGGTTAGGCTGAGCCCAAGGTTCATATTCTTATTCCATATAGCCGCCATATGATCCAGAAGCTCCCTTCCTTCCTTCCTTCCTTTCTTTCTTCCTTCCTTCCTTCCTTCCTTCCTCTCTCCCTCCCTCCCTCTCTCTCTTCCTTTCTCCCCCGGCCCCTCACAGGGTTTCTCTGTGTAGTGTTGGTGCCTGTTCTGGATCTTATTCTGTAGACAGACTGGCCTCAAACTCACAGAGATCCGCCTGCCTCTGCCTCCCAAGTGCTGGGAATAAAGGTGTGCGTCACCACCGCCCGGCGATCCAGAAGCTTTCTATTCCTTACTAGATTATATCATTAAATCTCTCGCCAGACTTTCAATGCCAGACAATCTGTCTTTGCTTTGCCTACCCCATGCTTGACCCCACCACTCCTTTAATGTTAAAGTGAATATTCCACTTGAATGTAGGAACCCTATTTGTTTATGTTCTGTTTTCAGTGTCTATCTTTGTTAAATATTCTTAACATAATAAATATTGGTTAAAGAAAGACGAGAACAAAGTTAAAGGTTCATGCCAAATTTCTAGGAGGGATGTTAAAAGGGCCAATCTGAGGAACAGTGAGATGGCTCAGTGGAGCTGGGTGGTGGTGGTGGTGGTGGTGGTGGTGGTGGTGGTGGTGGTGGTGGTGGTGGTGGTGGTGTGTGGTGGTGGCGGCGGCGGCGGCGGCGGCGGCGGCGGCAGCGGCGGCGCATGCCTTCAGTTTCAGCACTTGGGAGGCAGAGGCAGGTGGATCTCTGTGAGCCTGAGACCAGCCTGGTCTACAGAGCGATTTCCAGGACAGCCAGAACTACACAGAGAAATCCTGTCTCAAAAAGAGAGGGGGTGGGGGGCGGGGAGTGGCTCAGTGGAAAAAAAAAACGAAAACAAGCCGGGCGGTGGTGGCGCACGCCTTTAATCCCAGCACTCGGGAGGCAGAGCCAGGCGGATCTCTGTGAGTTCGAGGCCAGCCTGGTCTCCAAAGCGAGTTCCAGGAAAGGCGCAAACCCACAAAGAGAAACCGTGGGGGGCGGGGAGTGGCTCAAGAGAAAAAAAAAACGAAAACAAAAATGCATGTTATACTAGCCTGACAACCTGGGTCTGACCCCAGGAACCCACATAAAAGTGGGAAGAATCCACTCCACAAAGTTGTACTCTACCCTCCACATACATACCGCACACCTTGACATGTGTGTGCCCTGCCATAACACACACACATTTTCTTTAAAGAGAGTGGTGGGGGGTGGGGGGTGGTGGTGCTGGCCTTTGAGAGTTTCAGGCCAGTCAGAGCTACAAAGACTGTGTCTCAAAAAAGAAAGCTACCATGTACTACACATCATGTATGTGGGTATGTCTATGCGGAGAAAGGACCAGGCAAATGGATGGAGAAGGAAAATGGAACCAAACTCCTTAGTTTTGTGATCTTAAAGTACTTAACCATGTAAGCAC
>CABHPP010107876.1:18786-34956 GCA_902168425.1 Peromyscus attwateri
CTCATACACACACACACACACACACACACACACACACACACACACACTCACATGCACACACACAGCCTCCCTTAGTTCTGGGCTTTTAAATCTTATATTTTATCTATCTATCTATCTATCTATCTATCTATCTATCTATCTATCTATCTCAGAACACTCAGCACACCTTTCTTCCAGCTCTCCTTCATCAGGCAAGCACCTACACAGGCTGCAGACTTGGCTGGAATGCTCCTTCTCCAAGGGACTTTCATCCTCACTAATCCAGGTATGAGCCCGTGTCCTATAGTCCTAGCACTGTCTCATCAAATCCTCTGATTCCATCACTGCCCCAACCCCTCCTTCCTTAGCAGCATCAGTGGGGTTGCTCCATCTGGGTGGGTATTATTCACCACACTGTGCACTGCATACAGGCAAGAGCCAGGTCTGCCTTGCCCATCTCTCACCCCAGCCCCAGGACTCAGGTAATGACGAGTAGAGAGTGAAAATGATAGCTGGTATGATGCAAATGACAAAGAAAACGAAGAGATCTTGAGACAGATTGAAAGAATGAGGATCTACTGACAAAGAAGACGACAGGTGTGGTGATATTTTATTTGTGCACCCCAATAAAACTTATCTGGAGATCAGAGGGAAAGGCAGCCACTATATTAAACATAGAGGTCCGTCCGACAATGGTAGCACACACCTTTAATCCTAGCATTTGGGAGGCAGAGATTCATCTGGATCTCTGTGAGTTCAATGCCACACTGGGAACAGAGCCAGGCATGGTGGCACACGCCTTTAATTCCCAGCACTAGTTAACCATAGAGGTCTAGAGGTCTGTACAGACAGACAGGAAGTGATAGAGCAGGACAGAAACAGGAAGTGATGTAGCTGGGCGGAGAGAGGAAGTGAGATGACGGCACAGAAAGGATATAGACGTGAGTATACAGGAAGTAAGTCTCTCTTTGGCTGAGGATTTCCCAGCGGTAAGAACGTGGCTGGCTTCTTTCTGCTTCTCTGACCTCTCAGTTTTCACCCCAATATCTGGCTCCAGGTTTTTTATTAAGACCGTTTAGCAATTCGTCTTTCAGACAGGCTTTCCCTTCTTGTGTCAGAGTACATGGTGGCATGGCTGTCACATGAGATGACAGTCAAGAGTGAAGAAACTACAAACCACATCCTCCCTGGAACTGAGGCCACACAGCATAGGAAAGAGACAAAGCAAGCGTGGGCTCCTGACACAAACCCCTGAAGAACTCTTAGAGAACAAGAGAGATGTGGAGAGATGGAGCATGGAATCTTCTACCCTGTCACCAGAAGTATTCAACCCCACTCTTCCAGTCACCCAAGAACAGTCCCTGGGTCGACTTGTCTATGAAATATCTTCTCTCTCTTCCAAGGAGGGTCCATGAGTCTCCACCTCCGTGGCTCTTGCTTTCGGTGGCTTAGAAGAAAAGCCCCCTTAACAAGGTTCTCGCAGCTTCCACCTGTGACAGTCCATGCCTGGGAGCTTCAAACAGGAGCTGACCATTCACAACCATCCCCTCATTTAAACATTTGTTGAAGCGCTCTCTTTGTGCCCAGTTCCTGTGGGATGCCATTTCAGACGGAGAATGGACTTTCACCATCCACACCTGTAACCAGAAAAGTGGCCATGCACAGAGCATGATGCACGAGGGCCGGAGGAAGGAAGGGCATCCTTATGACACTGCACAGATGCATCCTCCAGGGTGTGTAAGTGAGAACAGTGTACCAGATGCTGATGAGACAGACTGAGTTTGGAAATCACAGGTGTGCTCTGTAATCCCTCTCTCCCCACTTCTGCACAAAAGGCTCAGTCTCTGGACTTGACATTTTCATCCGAGAACCACATTTCCCTATTCACTGCTAGCACATTTCCCTCCCCAGACATCAAGCACCATTTAAATCCTGGCAATTGTCTTGTCCCTGTCCCTCTGAGCATGTCCTTGTCCTGGAACTAGTCTACCGAAGAGTCAGTGCCCTGACCGTGGATTGCTATTAGCCTCCTCTCTCCCCCTGAAGTAATAAAAGGGTTTGTTCTCCTCTAACGCCCATTTCTGCCTCCCCACCCTCCTCCAAGTCCTTCCACCCCCATTTGTAGCAGCCTGTAATATGCACCTCCATTTGATTTTCCTTACCCAGCTTCAAATGGCTTCATTCTAATTACCGTTTCCGTTTTTCTGATATTTTTCCCTCGAGATGTCTCAATTAGTGTACTTTTTCATGCCGCCTGTCACCTCTGAGATGTAAGGTGGATCTAACTCCATCCAAAACCATGCACAAAAAAAAAAAAAAAATGAGGAGCCATTCTGGGCAGCCAGGCCGAAGGTGGGGTTCCTTTACAAACTAGCACACCTTTAATTGATGATAAATGGACAGGAAAGTAGCCTTACTAATACAGCAGCCCTGGTGTGGCTGCCTTGCTGTGTCCCCTCATTACTCAAAGGCACAGAAGCAGCACTCATGCGCAGCTCAGTCTTAGGTGAGGAACTTCCAGGGAGGGAGGGGGAGGGAGACAAAGAAAAGAGAGAGGGCTAATTAACAAAGTAGTTCTGGTCAAAGTCAGAAATTAACTCGCTCTTTAAGACCATGCCTGAAAATGCCATTTGTCTTCCCTGTAATTACATTTATAGGTAATTACACCCACGAATTCAGCAAGTTAAATGAAGGCAGGACTTTCTCCCCTGCTGCATAACTCTTCCATTCCAATGCTGTCAAAAGACTAAACAAAAATAAAGGTGTCTGCCACCGTATATTTCTTCCATTAATGAGTGTCTCGTTGTCTTAAGGCTGCCCTGGCAAGTTGTGGCTGTGCATCTGTGTGCTGTTCATCTCTCTGCTCCCTTGGGAACCCTGAGTTCTTATCTGAATGTCTCAGAGCCTAGAGACACACAGAAGGCGAATTGGACTTAGAAGTATTTCCCAATCATTAATATCTCCTTTGGTCTATGAAGGCAAGCTGTCAAGGGCAAGGAGCAGAACCATATTCCCCTATTCATCTCAGCAATGCAATATCTGGGATCTTGCTCTCTCGTCCCATCAAATGGAATCCATTGTGCAGCCTCTTCGGGTCCCCTTGCCTCTCTCGCCACTATCTTTCTAAGGACCACTAGGGTCCAAAGCAAGAATGTACATAGGGATAGCCTTTAACTCTGCTCTAGCTGGCACGGTGCATGCGCTCCTTGGGTCTCAGACACAACCATGGGCTCAGCAGGGGCAGCCTGGCTGTGCTAGCTGGTGTAGCACCCCATAGGCACAGGGCAGAAGCCAGGAGGAGAACACCTTTAGATTTCAGCCACTCATGGAGGATCCAGCAAGTTCCTTAATCGGAGATAATGTAGTCCCTCAGGAAGTCCCAGGGGATGTTGTGAGGAGTGAATCCTTTGAAGACAAGGAAACTGCTAACTCACACTTGGAGTTCCCATCTGTGTCCATTTCCTTCACTGCTTCTCCTGCTCCTGCCTCCTCTTTGGTATCAGGCCGTTGGGCTTGCTTTCTCCAGCCCGCCCGCACTTTCTCCTGGTCCCACCCAGCTTCTGGCCTCTCTCTTACCTTTCCAAGTTCTGCCGTTTGACAGTGATGTTTTCACTGATATCTACTAGGACTATTCACAATCCCCACCAGCCTTGGTTTGTTAACATGGCAAAACCACGCCACAACTTCCAAGGGACAGTCAGTCCTCTTACCGGGTACAGCCGATGACCACTGACTCCTGTCTCCCGCAGAGCTCTGCGGAGGAAAGCATCTCAGCTAAAAAACAAACATCTCTAGTTGACCATTCACAGGGTAATTATTTGTGCAGCTCTCAAGTGAAGCAATTTGACAACCTCTGTTAAAGCTAATAAAAATATCGATTGTGCTGCTTTCGTGAGGAAATGGCCTTGAATTTGGAAGAATATTTAATACAGTGTGATGATGTTATACAGACGTCAGTGACAGTAGGAGAGGTAACCCAGGCACTGAAGATTGCAGAAGGTTCAGGTTAGTGAGTGGGTAAGTGGCCCATCCATTCAGTGGATGTTTTCATATGTATGTGTATACATGCATGCAAATGTGTAAGTATACATGTGTATAGGTGCATGTGTGTGAATATATGTGGAAGCTGGAGGTCAGTGTCAGGTCATTTTAGCACAGTGTGGTTTTTTGTTGTTGTTGTTGTTTTGTTTTGTTTTGTTTTTTTACAGTCTCTCCCTGGACCTGGACCTGGACCTGGACCTGGAGATTACCAATTCAGCTAGACTGGGTGACCAGAAACTCCCCAGGGATTCTCCTGCCTCCACCTCTCCAGCACTGGGGTTACAGGCAAGCACCCCATACTGGCTGGCTTTGTGTGTCAACTTGACACAAGCTACAGTCATCAGAGGAGGGAGCCTCAGCTGAGGAAATGCCCCCCCTGAGATCGAGCTGTAAGGCATTTTCTCATTTAGTGATCAATGGGGGAGGGCCCAGCCCATGGTGAGTGGTGCCATCCCTGGGCTGCTGGTCTTGGGTTCTATAAGACGGTGGACTGAGCAAGCCATGAGGAGGAAGCCAGTAAGCAGATCTCCTCCATGGCTTCTGCCTCAGCTCCGGCCTCTGAGATCCTGCCCTATTTGAGTTCCTGTCCTGATTTCCTTCAGTGATGAACAGCAATGCTGAAGTGTAAGCCAAATAAACCCTTTCCTCCCCAACTTGCTCTTTGGTCATGGTGTTTTGATGCAGCAATAGACATCCGAACTTGATACACCCCCACATCCAGCTTTTTATATGAGTGCTGAAGATCCAGATTCGGTTCCTCATGCTTGTGCAGCAAGTAGTTCACCAACTCAACTGTCCCACTTGATGAATTGTTATAAGAAGGGATGGCTGAGGAAGCAGAAAAGCCTGACCAGTTGGATACAGTATTAGAGGTTTAAAAAAAAAAAAAAAAAAAAAAAAAACAGGAAACCAGAAAATCACCAATATCACATAAAATACTATAAGTGACAAAGTTGAAAGATGAGAATATGATTATCTTTTCCTTTCTCCTATTTTCCAAATTTCCCCCAGTACATTTATTCTCCTAATAAAATATATGTGTATATTGATGTAAAAAAAAATTGTGGTTTAAGGTATTGAACCTTGGTCACGCATGCTGGGCAAGGACATCTGTCCAAGCCCCTGATGTATTATTTTTAAATGCATGATCTTATAGAAGTTATGCTTAAGGAAGCTAGATGTAATGAGTGGTTTTAAATGTCAGCTCAGCACAATCTGGAGTCCCCTGAGAAGAGCTTCTGAGAATGCCTGTGAGGAATTGTTTTGATTGACGTGAATGATGTGAGAAGACCTGAACACTGGGCTTGGGGATCTTGGACTACACAGGTGTGGAGGGACTAAACATCTGTGTGCGTGCGTCAATGTGTTGCTCCTCTCTGCTCTTGACTGTGGGTATGAGCAGGATCAAGTTCTTCCTGCACTGCCTTCCCTGCAATGATGGACCACTACAGCTCAGGATGGGGAGCCAAATAAACCCTTCCTCCATTAAACTGCTTAAATCGGATATTTTATCAGAGCAACAGGAAATAAAATGAAGACACCATAAAATGAGTCTAAGCAAAACGGCTTTGTTAAAAGATCTGCCCCTAAATAGACCGTGGCCAGTGCTATCTGACCTTACTCGTAATCTGCCACTAACCAGCTGGGAGACCACTGGGAACTCCCTAAGTCTCAATTTCCTTATGAAAAATAAACTTTTTGTTGGTGGCTGCCACTGTTTTTTCATCAGTATCCATCGTATGAGTTCCCTTTGATTTTCTTTGAGTTCCACATCCACCCTACCCAAGTGACCTTCATGGAATTTCTTTTCCTCTTAACCACAAAACTGGGAAATTCCAGAATTCCATCCTTTGGTTCCCGGTGTGCTTCTCACATCCAGGACCTCATCCACTAGCTGCTCAGGACTCACCTCCTCTGACAGTAACTTTTTCTCTGCCTTCCACATCCTCAAACTTGAATTTCTAGCAGCTAACTTGCTTTCTTCCCTCAGCATCCTCAAAATCTAACTGGTACCTTTACTCATATCCAGGTATGTCACTCAGTTTTGACCTCATGGCAGGATGGACCACTATCCCTCTGTCACACCATAGGTTTGATGCTATAATCTCTACCTGGTGACAGGATTGACTGACATCCCTTTTTATCCTATAAGTGTGACCTATAATTTCATGTTTTACAGGGGAACAAAGACTTGACTGGGGAACTGGACTGGGGGCTATTCATGAATATTTGGGGTAGGAATCTGTGAGAATTGATCATGGCGGAGCTGAAGAAGCAGCTATGCTTGTTAAAGAAACCAGCAAGACTAAAAGAAACGATCTGTGCTTCCTTGGGACAATAGGCAACTTGACAGTTATGGGTAAGCTGAGGCTGAAAAATCAGCTGTGGGTAAGACCGGTAAAGCGAAATCTTCAGGACTCACTGGGACAGTAGGAAAGTGCTTTCTCAGAGTCAGTACACACCGAAGCTGATGCCAGGAGGCCAGGCTACATCTCAAGCTGGAAGCCAGACCTACAGATGGGTAAGCATCATCCACGTGGTACGGGTGTTGAAGACAGAAAAGATGGCCAGTAGATAAGGCCTGACAACATGTGGCAAGATCAGAATCCCCGTGGAAAGGCCACCGATGAAGGTGTAGCCTCAGCTGCAACCGAGACCTCAGGACATTAGGAGATGCCAGGGCTGTGGAATGTTTACCCAGAAGAACAGCAGGTGTGAAGTGGAGCCAGTCTCCAAGACAGACTGTATGGGCTGTGGGTGGAAGAGCTGGTGATTGCCCGAGCCTTTTAGAGCCAGAAGACTATCCCATGAGTGAATCTCAGATGTCAGACATTGAGCTAAAATATTCTGATTTACACTCTTAGATTTTTATTTTTGTTGGATCTGAATGTTCCTATGGCCGGGCTCTTCCCTTTTGAAATAAGAAATTGTATTCTGTGCTGTTATTTGTTGGAAATACATAGCTTATGTTTTATTTTAATTTTAATTCAACTTTATATTGTTGTGATTTTTAGAGACTAAGGTACTTTTAAAAGTTAGACTTGGGGCTAGAGGAATGGTGCAAGAGTTAGGAGCTCTGGCTTCTCTTGCAGAGGACCCAGGTACGGCTCCCAGTACCCATGCTAGACTGCTCACAACCACTTTTAACATCAATTCCAGGAAATCTAAAGCCCTCTTCCGGCCTCCACAGGCACCTGAACACATGTAGTAGACACACACACATTCAGGTATGCACACATAAACATAATAAAAGAAATAAATAAATCTTAAAATAAAATGTTAATATGAGCTTTGGGAGACAAGGAATGAAAGATTACAGTTGAAAAGTTATGTATCTATGTGTTGACAAGGAGTGCTGTGTTCTGGTTAGCTTTACCTGTCCATATCACCCATCCTATGGGTCATCTGAGAGGACAGCCTCAGTAGAGAAACTGCCCCAGTTAAGGCAATAACCTGCTTGCTATGTCAAGGCCTTACCTCTAACCAAGAAACTAGAATGGGAACCATGTCTGTAGGGGATTGTCTTGATTCTTAATAGATGTAGGAGGGCCCAGCCCACTGAGGGCATTCCCAGAAGTCTAGATCAGAGTTCAGTATGGCCTTCAGCACCTAGCTCCTGCAGTCCATGTGACCCAATGGAGCCAGGTAGGGGGCAGAGCAGGAGCTCCTGGTGGCTCTTCCTGGGCTCAGGGATGGAAATTGAGGATGCTGTGGGGAGGAGATCCTTGAATCATAGGAAGTATAGCAGTGTCCAGGATGAGGTGAGCACTTAGAGTGTGGTATAAGGAGGGGTGTGATTGTTTTCTAGGGAATTGCTCACTTGTTCCCAGGAACAAAGAATCAAGTGACCTGAGGAGACAAAAGAGCAGAGAAAAGGAACTTAACAGCTTTATCCCTTTAGAGTAGGAGAAGCCTGATGCTGGTGCTGATGCTGATGCTGATGCTGATGATGGTGATGTTGATGGTGATGGTGATGGTGATGGTGCTGATGCTAGTGCTGATGCTGGTGCTGATGCTGATGCTGAGTCCATTAAACAGAGCTGGCTTGGGTGTTTTGTAGGGTCCTCGAGTCCTCCCTTCCCCTTTTGGTTCTGTCTAGATACTTGCCCCCATGTCTTCCCACCACTTCCACTCACAGAGTCTTCTGGGAACAGAAGCGCTTCACTCTGTTGCATTTTACCCACATTCCCACTCGGCTTCTTCTAATTTAAAAGTAATTTTATGTGATATTGCTGTTTTGTTTGTTTTGTTTTGTTTTCAAAACGCCTTCCACTATATTGTCAATTTCAAATAAAGAACCCAAGAACCTCTTTCTCAGATCATTTGGTTATTGCTTGAGAGCCCTTTCTACCTCTCAAGGCTTGTTTATTTCTTTATTTTTGTGTTTCTGGGAACCAAACTGTGTGCCATGTGCATGCAAGGCCAACATTCCACTACTGAGTGGTATTTATACCCCTTGAGTTCTTTGAGACAGAGTTTCAGTTGAGATACAGGCAAAGATGAGACATTCCCTCTACAGTGCCCTCCCAGAAAGACACTTGGTGTTCACACTATTAAAGGGTGACCTTCTTCCTGCTCAATGTCTAGGAGAAAGGCCTGCTGTGGGAGCACAAAGGACCATCCACCAGGGCGCTTTCATTAAGTCACTGTGTGATTTATTTTCCAACCCATCAAATGTACTGTTGGCATACCGCTGAGGGCAGAGCTGTAATCACAACTACAAATGAAACCAACCCATTCATTTCATCATCATGGTCAAAGCCCATCACCAACCCAAACCCACATAAAAACCTATGTGACTATCAAGGTCATTAAAACTGCCCAGATCTTGCCAGCCAGGAATGCTACTTGTGGGCATTTGCTTAGGTAAAATAACCAGGGACTCACTCTGAGACATGTGTGTAAAGCTGACTTTCATCTTAGTGTATTTATAAAATGAACCAACAGCCGGTGGAAAATACCCAGGACTAGAACATTAGTTTAAAAAATATCCCAGTGTTGCCGGGCGATGGTGGCACACGCCTTTAATCCCAGCACTTGGGAGGCAGAGACAGGCGGATCTCTGTGAGTTCGAGGCCAGCCTGGGCTACCAAGTGAGTTCCAGGAAAGGTGCAAAGCAACACAGGGAAACCCTGTCTCGAAAAAACACAAAAAAAAAAAAAAAAAAAAATATCCGGGTGTAGTTCCACATTCTAGTCCACTTGGAGTAGCTATAGCAGAACATTGGAGACTGGGAAGTTTACAAAGGTGTGTGAGGGTGTGCGTTCATTGTTCTAGAAGCTGGAAGATAAGAGGCTGAGCAATCTACCTGTAGAGAGCGCTTTATGCTGCTTCCTTCTTACTGCTTCATCCCATGAAAGAAGACAGGAAAACAAAGAAGTACATACAAAGCTGTGTGTGGTGGCACATGCCTATAACCCCAGCTGGGAGGGGAAGCCAGAGAGCAAGTTTGATGCCACCCTATCTCAAAATGCCTACACATGGGGGGGGGGGGAATGGGGAACATACTCATCCTATTCAATGCAGTCATCTAACATTCGAGATAATGATAGATCTGAGTCAGGTTATACACAAAGAGTAACTTAGAGCTTGCAGCACACATGGGCGGGCCCCACCATGACGAGCAAGGATGTGGTCAAGCAAGAGGAGAGAAAGGGAAGTGGAGTGGTTTGTGCACTGTGGAGAGAGGTGGAACTGGAGACTGGACATCGATGAGGACCAGGCTGACGGGAGAGGTCTGTGCTGCCACCTGAGGCCATGGTGATGTCTGGGCCTGTGCTGCCACTGAGGGACATGTCAGGGTCCATGGTCCTACTGCAACCGGGGGTCTGTGTTGCTGTCCGTGGCCCATGTTACCACCAAAGGCCATGCAGATGTTTGTGGTCTGGGCTGCCACCTGAAGCCGCGTTGATGTCCAAGAGCCGCTCTGTACCAGGGGGCCATACTGATTTGAGTGGTCTGCACTGCCACCTGAGGCCAAGTTGATCTCCATGGTCTGGGCTGCCTCCAAGAGCCTTGTCTGGGTCTGTGGTCCTACTGCAGCCAGGGTCTGTACTGTCACCAAGGAACATGTGGAGGTCCATGACCCATGCTCCTGCTGACTGTGGAGAGTAAGGAAGCTACTTTCGCAGTGATATCGATGACTTCAGACACACAGTTGAGAGGGAGGGGCACGGAAGGCTTCTGTGACAACCCCTCCCCCCACCCCCATGAAAGAGTAGCAGCCCAAACAGGAAGCCGTGGAAGAGAACTCTTAGGAGGTGTGATCAGGATGCTGTGGTGGGCTCCCCACAGTTGATGGCTTCTGGCAAGGGTGTGGGAGGACAATGACCCAGTTCCACTTGGAGGGCAGGCCACTTAGAGTTTGACCATGCTCCAGTGGGTGTATGGATAACACACATCGGACTTTTTTTTATTTTTATTTTTTGGGGGTGGGAGGTCACAAGGGAGGGGGACAGACATAGAAGGACTGGGGGGTGAGTGGGATGGGGTGTATGATGTGAAATTCCCAAAGAAGCAATTAAAAAAACAATGTATACATTTTTAATTGATGTATATATTTGAAGAATAATGTAAAAGCAGGAACTGCTCTTGAGCTACACATGCATCCCTATCTGAATAATGTACCCTGCAGCCTGTTGCCCATCTAGGACCCTCCTCACCTGCATCAAGCTCCACAAACACCCTCTCTGAACAATGAAAGAAGTTTCTCCTCTCCTTAACCGCAATTGAACCTAGAGTCTACCTACTATGTCAAAGTACAAGAATAAGAGACCCATCCAGCCTAGACTGGTTTGGGGTTCATGTGCAATAATGCAAACTGTGTCCTCAAAGTCAGCTTTTAGGATGAATCTCCTATTTACCACCTCATGCCTACATGTAACTGGGCAAGCACATAACTAAAATCAGATGCATTATGGGAAAGGGCTTGCACAGTAAAACAAACAAACAAAAAAAAAAGCGAGGTTATATAACAACTTAAATCTGTCAATCAAAATAGGCACCCAAACTCTGCCCCTTAGCAACTGAATATCTCTTTTTCCTGAACCCTATAAAAGGAAACCCCCCAAATAACTGGGCCCCTTGAGTATCCTCACTGGTGTGCCCAACTGTTGCAGTGTATCTGACCCATTCTGGCCCTTTGCTATAAACAAAGCTTCTTCGATACTTTGCAATCTATGTAGACTTTTATTTCATTTTTTTAGTAAGAGGTCAAGAATCTAGAGACACCTGGCCCACACGCCAATCATCAGCAACAGAATCCTGTGAGAACACTCCAGGCAGTGTATGGAGCACGATTTCAGGTTTGTAAGTATGTAGATATGACATTTGCAGGCATTTTCAAATGACAAGAACATGTGTCACCCATGGTTTCCCTCAGAGACCAAGAGACTCTGTGGCTGAAGACGCAGGTTCCAGGGCCAAGTGATGGACGTCAGTTTCCGATTCCACTGCCTCTGTGCAGCGGCCACTTGGGCAAACTGCTTAGCTTCCCTGTGTGTCCATTGATCACCACTGCATTAACTCAGGTTGACTCCTGTGTGAATAGAGCCAGGGCTCCAGAAAGGCTCCAGAAACAGCTAAACACTTGCAAATGTGATCTGTTTGGTGGATTATTAATACGTTGGGGTTTCTGGTCCTTTTAATTCTCTGTTTTACTCTCCTACATATTTTCTACAGCAAGGTGTACAACTTTTATGCCCATGGAAATAAAATAATTTTAATCCATCCCTGTGAACACAATGAATTCAATGAAGAGATTAGTCAGAACTGCTTTGCCGTAATTGGTACAACATCTGCTATTTCTAAGACTAAATCAAATAAAATACAGTCAACTCTCGATTCTGCACTAGGCACATTCATTTATCTGCAGCTAATCTTGCTTCCCTGCTTTTACTGGCCTCATTAAGCATCGGATTGAGCATCATATGTTACAGCTCTATCTAACGTCTGTTTACTCTCTCACGAACAGCCAGCAGCTCAGCGAGAGCCTTGTAAACCAATTCTCTTAATGATCTATCCAGCCGGGCAAGGTGTGAGTCAATGACTTAGGGAACTTGAAGAGGAGGCCAACGGCTCTACCCCGGATAGGGGGCATGGAGGCACCATGGAGAGACTAAAAACCTGAGCTGCTGCTGTGGATCTACTTAGGGGGCACTTTGGCATCCCTGTCCTCTGTGACAGACCCATCTGGGATCCACAGATACCAGCACATAGAATAATGTAGATGGAGGAAGTATTCCGTGAAGAATTAAGATTTATGGAGAATGGTATGAAGAGGTGTACACATCTACAGCGCATGAATTTACACCATACATGGGTGAATACATGGGACTGCCAGCGTGTCCCTTCTCCACCAAATGCACAAGTCCCCCACTTACTTACTGTGAAGGCTTGGGGATGGATTGTGGCTTCTCACTTTAGAGCCCAGGCTGCTGAATTCTCTGTCTTTAATGATCCAAAGTCAACATCCCTCTGGGAAAAATTGGATAACCCTGTTGCGTGCCTCCTTTCCCGGGTTCTGCTCCTGGGCCTGACTCAGTGCTGTGTGTAAGAGACTGCTCCCATGGCCTGGCCTGCTGACTGCTCAAAGGGCCACCGCTGTCCCTCTACTTCCACTGCAGGGGTCAGGAGGCAGCTTGGGCTCTGACACAGCCATGGCAGAGTCTCCCTGGAGTTACTGAGTAACACTGTGCCCTTCCCTAACACCTCCCTCTGGCACATCTGTTTTCCTGGACTTAAAATCTTTCCCAAGAAGATTGGCCCACAGCTTTGCCTCTGGACAAGGATGGAGAGGACAGGCGTGATCCTCAGATGGAGCATGGTCCCTGGAGACAGATAAAACCAGCTGGAAACTTAGCGCTTGCATTTCATAATTGGTCCTTCAAGTTAAACTGCAGATTTGAACAGAGGGAGAGTAGTGAGTGAATCTGTTTTCTCAACTAAAAATGGCTACAGTCACACCAGTGACTGATGTATGGGAAAACCCAGGGCCCAGCTATACTACTCTAAAGAAATCTTTCTTCTCACTTTCCTCCTACCTAGATTTTCAGCATGATGCTTCATTTGAACATGTTTTTGTTGTGAATTATCCATCTGTAGATATCACCTCCCAGTAGCTTCAACGAATAGGGTTTGCTCTCCCTTCATAATGCAATGTTTGAAGGTAGGTTTCTGTAGGGTTTGGCTTGCCCTGTCTGAGCTAGAGTCTCTCTTTTTCTCCCTGCTGCACCCTCAGGGTTTCAAGGCAAAAGGAGAGACGTGAGTGGCAGTTTTCCACATCTACCCCTTTTTTAAGTGGGGAAAGAGGTGGGGGTCCAGAAGCTCCCAACAGTGGACTTCCCATACATTATATTGACTAGCTCTTTGTCACATGGCCACCATGGCTTAAGAGACTAGCGAGTTACATTTTTTTTTTGTTTCCTCCATCTTTTAGCAGACTATGAGAAGGGGCAGAGGACTTAGAGTGGCTGTCAGGAAAGAAGTGGAAATGTATAGATTGAAACTATCCATGAACAAGTATCATGAAATAATAAATACAGTAATAGACACAAGGAATAAATCCGTCCCAGGCACATGTGGCTTCCCATCTATCATGTGGAACTGCCCTTCCCCACCTTTTTTCAGTTGGTCCAACAGGACTGGACAACAGAATCTCCTGCCGAGCTTGGGTCAAATGCCAAAACCTGTTCACCCCAGTGGACCCTGGAAGGGTGGTGCTGGCCAGAAACTCACAACGGAGGTCAGGGGCCACCTGGCTTGGTATTCAACAAGTATGCAAGTGAGCTACCGGAGGACACCTACCCAAGGGCACAAGCGATCATTCAACCAAGTGGCCAAGGTTGTCACCCAGGTCCCTGGCGGCTCCCAGTTGACAACGCGCCATACCAAAGGCACGAAGGGTTTTCCAACCCACTTTGGAACTCCAGTCTCCAACTCCATCGCTAGGTCTTAGAGAAGAATCCTAGCCATGACGGACATACTGCTCTGCTATTCTATAGTCTCGGTAATTTTGGTAAACTGTACACCAAGGGAGGCCCAGAAATGGCCCCAAATCAGCTGAGCATTCACAGGAGCCCCAGACTGCAGGCATCTCCTTTCCTCTGTAACATAAAGAAAAGCCTCTCCTCAGGGCTCAGAGCATGGCCTGTTGCCCTGAGGACCTTCATGAAAGAGAGCAGGATGTTCCTGAGGTGCTTAGCGCTCAGTGAGCACACAACCCCCTCCCCCACTGCCTTCTGGGGCAGCCAGGACCCCTTCTCCAGGTTTCTAGTTCAGCTTCAGGGAACAGAGAACCCCAGGGTAACTTGCACAACACACAGTCCTAAATTGTGAAGTGCAAGCACCTTCAGCCCTCAAGGTTTGTGGAAATCCACAAATCCAGCATGCAAAGATCTAATTGTCACTTGGATTACATTTTCTTTAAGCAGATGCAAGACCCACAAAAATGACTGAATGTCGAGTAAAACAGCCACAATTACAGGACATACTTCAAGACTGCTAGGGCGAAAGTTGGTCCAGGCAGGGTCCCAACTCAAAAAGTGCCATCAACAATCGCTGGCACCTTCCCCCCCACCCACCCTTGACCTCATTCCATTAAACCAAAGAGCCGGGAAATCAGCGACAGGCAGCCATTTAATAGTCTTGTACTTGCGAACTGCAATTATCAACAACACGCGCCACCCACAGACTCGGCGGGAGCGTGTTCATGGCTAATCAATTCGATTGATCGCTGTTTATTAAGTAAAATTCTGCTTTCTAAACAGTTCTTCCTTAAATGGTGTTTGTTGTGGGCTGCTGGGAAACGGGAGACTAATTAGGGTTTTTAATTTAAATCCAAGCAGGGGGCGGGGTGCAAGCACATACTTCAGTAATAGCTTTAGATCTGGGATGTGAGCATGGTGGGTCCTCCCCTTCAGGGGAGGGGTCAAAGCTGGCACGGGCCTATCATAACGACTTTCCAATACATTTTTTCATCTCTCCCACCAAAAGCCACCGTGGCCAGGTCAGATAAGGACACCTGGAAGGAAGCCCCCTGATAATATAGATTATAGGGATGTTGGAGGCACATCAGTGCTGTTCAATCGATCAATTCCATTCAGCACCTTGCAAACTGAAATGGGAAATCAATGGTTGGCAGACGGGCTTGGTGTGGAGATAAAGTGATCATGGTGGGTTTTATGTCCTTGCAGAGAGCAAGGAGCTCAACAGCCCTTGAGCGATCCAAACTCAAGCATTCAATCCCACACTGCTTACAGCACAGGAGGCGCTGTTGAGGACCCACTGAGGGAATCACTTGGCTTGCCCACGACTAAAGACTCCTTAACATGGCCACTCTGGATCCTGTGAAGAATCCAAGCCCCAGGCAGCAGCTCGTTTCCAGATTGTCTACTCATCCTGCGGTCTACAGCAGGGGCTGAGAGCGGAGCGGAGCCATGGGCAAATGGTCCTCCTCACCACACTCCAGTAAGAACTGGGCCTGCGTGGAGGAAAACGGGCGTTTCCCGTCATCGGCTGCAGAAAAATTCCATCTACGCCTCGCCAAGAGATGAGAAGGGCAAGTGGTCACCATGCTATGATTTCTTGGAGGAGCCTGGCTTTCCTGTCAGAAAAGATGCCTCCCATGGTCTGCAGGTTATAGACAAAACACCAACGAGGAGCCATTTATGAAATAAAACACAAATTATCGTTCCTACTGTCGTGTGTGAAATTTCTTCGTGGGCAAAATTCCAGTCCTCAGATATAATATTAGTTACTCGGAAAGTATAACTAAGCAAAAGAAATTGAAATCTAGGGATGGCATATGGATTTTTAATTTCCAGTTGATATGCCACTTAGGAGTTCAACTCCCGGGTAAATGCAACAACTCCTATTTTATACCCTGGATACAAATATAGTTTGATGTATCTCCAACAACAAAGAGGGACCCTGGAGGCTGGACACATGGCTCAGTGGTTAAGAGCGCCTGCTGCTTTAACAGAGGACCCAGTTCAAATCTCAGCACCCATATCAGGTGCTCACAGCTGCCTGTAATTCCAGCTCCAAGAGATCTGTTGCCCTCTTCAGTCCTCGCAATCACATGGTGCCTATGCAGAGAAGCAGACACACACACACACACACACACACACACACACACACACACACACACAC
>CABHPP010107876.1:38865-50786 GCA_902168425.1 Peromyscus attwateri
GAGAGAGAGAGAGAGAGAGAGAGAGAGAGAGAGAGAGAGAGAGAGAGAGAGAGAGTGGAGGCTCTGGTTTATTATAACCTTCTTCACCATTGCCCTGTAATTGTAAATTTCTTTCGTCTCCCTCTTTTTCTCAATACCAGTATTACAACTCCATAAAAGCATCCTTGAAAATACTTATTTGATGATCTGTGACCAATTCCTTAATAAGAATTCTTAGAGATTGAATTGCCGAGTCAAAGGGTATTATAATTTTGAAAGACCTTTTTTTAATTGTTGATGAGGTCATCTTAGTAACATGTATCCTTAAAATACGGATGGTAACCGGAATGCATGTGGACTCTGAGCAGCAAATTCAATCAACCACAGGTTCATGCTCTCCTGATGGACTCTGGCTGGTTGCTACACATAATTTCACCTTTTATTTAAAAATTTTAGAACCCAAGTTGCAAGCACAGGTGCCCTCAAGTCACATGAGGTGTAACTGTTCCAATGCTGACATCACCTCCCAGTGTCAGGGAGCTGCTTAGAAAATGACCTTGATCTGGAGACAGGCACCTTTAAATATACAGACAGCCCCCTATTTTCCAGCAAGCCCACTTCTCACCAAAAACACAAGAGGCCACTGAAGAACCCCATGATGCCATTCAGGTTGCAACTGATTCTAAAAATCCATTTGAATTATTGGAAAATGCTTGGCTTCTGCTTGAGTCATCGATGCCTTTTGGGACTAAGGGACCAAGGGGCTCACAGAGCAAGAAAGAGCATCAGATACAAATATCAATGATTCCCCCCCCCTTTAACATTCTTAAAAGAAAGAATGGCAATGGGAATACAGAGTGGCATCAGCCTTGAACTTGGGTACCAGGTTGGAAAGGCAATCCAGTCAGAGGGAAAGATGAGTTTGAAGGTGAGTTCAATCTGTGCGTAAGTAAATATCAAGGACACCATGGCTAGTGTGTGACTCAGTTTCCTCCTCCACAAAACCATCATGGTGTTCTTCCTACCATCACTGTGAGAGGCCAGGGGAGATGTCATTACAGTGGAAAAGTGCAGCCCTGTAAGACAAATTGTTAAATGGTCTTATAAATAAAAACCTAGAGCCAGTATTGGGGTTAAAACCAAGAGATCAGAGGAACAGGACAAGCCACAGCCAACCTCACCTTACCAGTCCTCAGCCTCCAAAGAGACCTACTTCTTGTATACCCACGCTATGCCCTTCTGTTCTGCCATCTCATTTCCTCTCTCCACCCAGCTGCATCACTTCCTCTTTCTGCCTAGCTCTGTCACTTCCTGTCTGTCTGTGCAGACCTCCAGACCTTTATGGTTAACTAGTGTTGGAATTTAAGGCATGTGCCACCACACCTAGCTCTGTTCCCAGTGTGGCTTTGAACTCACAGAGATGCGGATGGATCCCTGCCTCTCAAATGCCAGGATTAAAGGCATGTGCTACCATTGTCTGACTTCTATGTTTAATATAGTGGCTGGCTTTTTCCTCTGATCCTTAGATAAGTTTTATTAGGGTGCACAATATATTGGGGAACACAATATATCACCACACGGCCCTTGACAGGGAGTTGCAGGAGTTAAGTAGGAAGCCTCCAGGCTTGGACAGCACAGCAACAGCTCCCAGGTTCCAGGGACTTCCTAACAGCATCATTCCTGCTGGTGGAGAAGCTTGTTTTCAGCTCAGTTCTAATCTAAGCAAAAAGACAAAGATAGCAGCTTCCCCAGGATACTGATTAACAGAAAGCCACTCGGTGTTCATCCCAGTGTCTCACAATATCAAAAAATTAGAAACAACCTATGATCTAACAGGATTCCGATAGACACAAAATTTCCAATGACTAGCTAGCTCCTGGGGGAGATAGCTTAGCAATTAAGAGGATGCAAGACCTGAGTTCAGTTCCCAGCACCTATGTTGGGCCGCTCACAACTGCCCATAACCCCAGTTCCGGGGAATCCAATGCCCCCTTCTGGCCTCTGTGGGTACACTCACACAGACATACATGTACATAAGGAATAAGAGATAAAATAAATCTTTGTACAGGAGAGGGAGAGAGAGACTTTGAAATACCCACAAGTTGCCATGTCATGTGCAAAAGCAGACTGCAGGTTCAGCAACACATCCTGGGATGTAAAGCAGCATGATGGTTCTGTTTCTTCCAGGAGACCAAAAGCTCTCCCTCCCTCTGTTCGACTTATCTGCACTTTCTCCATTTCCGCTGGCGCCTGAATCCGTGATAAAAAACATGGCTATTCCTGTTTGTTTTGCCTTGTGTGTATCTCCTTCTACTGCAGTGCAGCAGAGAATTCCAAGGGTCAAGATGCTACCCTCAAAAGCAGCTCTGGTCAGAGAGCAGAGCAGCAGCGAGTTGCAGGTTATTAATAAGTAATTAGTGGCTGGCAGTTCTCCACACAGTTTGGAAGGAAGGAAAGAAGCTAGGCTTCCTTGTAAGCACTCTAACCGCTCCCCCCACCCCAAAAAAAAAAATAGCCCATATTTAGAATTTTGATCACCTTCAAGCCTAGATTTACACAAGAAACAGTTTGACTCACGAGAGCTGCAATCCAGAACAAGCTGAAACCTGTAGGGGAAAATTCACACAGCCTGGAGACAAGGCAAACTGGGCTCAGAGGTGGGGTTGGGGGAGGAGAAAGGACCAAGATGAGCCTTGCTCCACTGAGAGGGATGTCAGCACTCAGACAGGGTGAGTCAGACACTTGTTCCAGGCCTTAACCGTTCAGCATGGGCAGGCAATCTGTGGTACCAGGGCACCAAGGGCACTGGACGGTCACAGACAGGCCTGATTAATACAGGCAGATATGACCTCGAAATCAAGAATAAGTAAGGCAAGTGAGAAGAGCTCCTCACCACCTCAGTGACAATCATCTCTCTCTCAGTACACAGCTAATTACTACATAATGACATTTTGGTCAATGAAGGGCCACAGACAAGTATGAGAGTGGACCCTTGGCTTTTATAGCCTAGTGACATCATAGCCATCCTTGTTTGTATAAGCATCTGTGGTGCTCACACAACCATGAAAATATCTAAGGTGTATTGCTTAGAATGTGTCCCTCTTCTTAGGTAGAATGTGACTTTGCTTACAGTGTATTACGCTTTACAGAAGCCATTTTTCTTCAATAAAATGCAAGGTTCATCTTACCTTGAGTTGCTGTTTCTGGAAAGATTCAGATTTGACTGTTGGTTCTGTGCACCTTTGAATGTCACTGGGAGAAGAGGGAAGTTTCTAGGAAATGGTCTAGCCTGAGACACTTCTCCACGACAGGCTGCCCATTCTCAGAATCACTAGTATACTGCAGTAGCCACTTGCTGCTTTGGAAGAAGGCAAACTCTTGAGCCAGCCCACAAGTACCAGAGCGTCTCCTTTCAGCTCTTCTCCCAGACCCCAGAAGTGATGAGGGGTCCTGGCAAGTGGTGGTAGAAAATGAAATAATGCAAAAGACCAAACAGAAAAAGAAAGGGCATGGAAAGTAATCTGGGGTTCAAATGAAAAACATCTTCATTGGTTTGCTTTAAAAAAAAAAAAAAAAGATAGGGAATGGAGAGAGAGATTCCTTAGCCATGGCTGAGACCTCCCAGGCTTCCCCAGACCACAGAAGACAATGGATGCCTTGAAGTCTCTGCTCAGAGGTACAAAGTCTTCCACTCTTCCTCTAAAGGAAAAGACTAATGTCCCCACCTTTTCACAAGCCAGGCAGCCAGATCCCCACTCCCTTGGCTGTGTTAAGGAGCCTTTCTGAGGGAAGGTGACCTGGAGCCCAGGCCTCTGAGACCTGAACACTCTCACTGCTCAGGAGCCACACACAGAGAAAGGAAATCTCCAGTAGCAGGTTTTCCACCCGTTTGGTGAACTTTTGACTAAGAACAGTATTGTGCTTTATTAAGTGATTTTTTTTTATAAGTTGCAAATACTGGGCACTTGACCTGAAGCCTCCAGGAGACTCACAGATTCAAGCGCCTTTATCATCCTATTCCTTGGGTTCTGCATGTTACAACCACTCATTAACTGACTCTGTAACCTTTGACAGTCCACTTAACCTCCTTCTCCAACTTTCCTCATACGTAATAAAGTTCCCCTCCGTCCAGTAACAGCAGCCACGTGGCTGCATGCACAGTGCTCTCGGGCTCCGGCATCCTAAATCCAAAACCAGCCCAAAGTGGTGATCCCACCCCCTGAATTCCTGATTCTGTAGATCAGGGCGAGGTCTGGTGTACTATGTGTCTAGAACAAACAACCTTGAAAATGTGAACATGTGTGGTCAGAGAATCTCCTAGTGAAAACAAAATCAATAATAACAAAAATGTAGTCTAGCCCCTTTTCATTGACTAATCCTCTGATAAGCAAACCTATAAATAATGGATAGAAAAGTCCCCAGCACTTGGTAGCAATGAACCTGCGGAAGCCGCATGAACTTGAACTTTTATTGAAAGGAGGACACGCTGCCTTAACAGTAAGGCATGAGCCTTGCAAACACCAGGCATTCAATAGATGCTGGTACTTTATTAATTTCCATACTCCCCTATTCTAAAACAGTCAGCAAAAGCAAGTGTAAGAAAGACTGCCTACCCGCACTGGGCAAATTGAACTGGGTTTCTTATTTGATTGTTCTCGAATGGGGTTTCGATCCAAGACTGGTGTCTTCATCCAAAGCCGCAGTGCTCTAGCTCCAGGGGACAAAACTGACTAAAAAACGCGCATCTGTGACACTGCCAACAGTGAGACCCATGGTGATGTTACATGACTTTTATATTTTGTGAGAAGTTTCCCTGTCCTTATCAGTAGCATTGAGGTCAGCTGCCTGAGAAGCAACGCAAAGGAGATTCAAAGCCTGGGACAATGGGCGGGGCTTGAGGGAAGGGTCGTTAGCACTCTCGGGGCCTTTGGCTCCTCACTGGAACCCTTAGTGATGTGACGAAAATAGGAACAAGACTCAGCGTGGGACTCTCAACCAGGGCATCGCCACCGTACAGAAATAAGAAAGGTCAACCAAAGGAGAGTGTGCACGGGCTGCAGAAGTCCACCTCAAGGCATGGAGGACATGTTCCAAGCCCCCGGCTTGGAGGACATGTTCCAAACCCCCACTTCTGATACTATGTCCAGTGCCCTTCAGCATGACCGCAGGGTGCCAGAGCTCATCTGTCCCGACATTGTTTATATTCGGGTCCTTCGCTCCACTACTCTTCAGGCCATTAGTAAGTAAAATACTGGTCACTGAATATAGCACTCAGTGAATCAGGTAACCCAGACAGCTTCTAATTGGCAAGAGGGCAGTGCTGTGGGTTAGATCTGAAATATTCCCCGCCAAGGGCTTTGCTAAAGGCTAAGTCTCTTGTGGGGACCTGAGGAAGCCCTGAGTGAAGGTGTACTGTTAACAAGGACGACAATACCTCAGACCCACGGGGAAGGGCACAGCTTCCTCTGGCATGAGGCTCAGAAGGATGGCAAAGCTTTCCTCCGGTTCCAGTGAGAATGACAGTGTGTGTGTAAAAACCAGCAACCGCAGCTTCCTCCTCCTTGGCTGCAACCTACTCTGCTCCCCTACTAAGAACCTCCTATGGAGACTAGCTAACCGCCCCCACCCATGGGGTTCATAATACACTCACTGAGGTGTCTGGTTGTTGGCAGTAGTCAACACTGCTCTAGCAAAGAAAGCACAGCCCACCTTCTCCCAGCTTTTCTTTACATGTGTCTGTATGTCTGTCCTTTCTCCATCCCTTGCCACCCCAATCAGGGTTCTAGGACAAAACCACACAGGACATGGCAGTCTCCCAGCTCGGAGCTATTGGCAGATATGAGAAGTAGGGCCTCCCTTGTTTCTTGCTGCTGCTGAGAACTGTGTGGAAGTCCATTACCCATGCTGCCGATGGTTGTTAGGGGCAAGGGAGCTCCTTTTGCAGTGATATCAATGACTGCAGACTCATTGTTGAGGAGAGACATTGAAGGCTTCTGTGACAATCCCCACCCCCAAAAAGAAACAGTCTAGACAAGAAGCTGTTGAACAGAGTCCTTGGAAATTATAACGAGGATGCTGAGTGTGGCTCTCCACAGTTGATGGCTTCTGGCGAGGGGTTGGGGAAGGACTCAGTTATCTTTACGGGGCTGGCCACTCTAAGTTAGTTTGACCATGCGTCAATGAGTATATGGGCAACACAAATTAGACTTGGTGTATTTTTTTCTTTCTTTTCTTTTTCTTTTTCTGGGGGAGGGCACAAGAGTGGGTGGGTGGACCTGGGAGAAATGAGAAGGGGATGTGTCAGGGTTCATTGTGTAAAATTTCCAAATAATCAATAAAAAATAATGTGTTGGAGGAGGGGGAAGTAGGGCCTCATGACCAGTCTTCCAGTTATGGAGGTAGGCTCTGGAAGGAGACTGTGGGGCTTTGACCTTTCCCTAGCTTTTTCCTGCTCTGGCCATGACTTGTACTGGTTGCTCCATTATGCGGTCTCTACTAAAATGTGTAACCTCCACCCAGGTCCAAAAGCATCTGACCAAGTGTCCTTGGACTGAAACTCTACACTCTTTGTTAGTTAGTTATCTCACTAACTTGTTACAGTGATGGAAAACTGACCAACTCCTGTGAGTGGTGTGTCCTATGTGGCTACTCCAGACAACGATGAGTCACACAACCCGAAGAGTGCAGACCAGGATGATACATAATTTCTTCCTACCTTGCAGAATGGTAAGCCATCTAGCTTGGGGACCCCTTTACCTTTGGACTTTTCTGTTTGCATTGTGTGGGCCATGGTTGAGCTCAGATTTTCATAGAAACTGGAAAGCTAGCCTGCAAATAAGTGGGGATTGTTGTATGTATTCAGAGCTTGCAGACAGTGAGGAAGACAGTGAGGAAGCCGCTTCACCTGCGTTTCGGCAGAGACTCGAAGCAGCCGAGGAGGAAAGCTTCATAGTGGGACAAAGAAAAAGTGTCAGATGTACCATAACTGGAGTCAATGCTGGAGGCAGCTCAAGGAAATCAGGGCACCCCAACAGGTTGGTTAGGAACGTACTTGACTTTCTCTGGTTGGTCCTTAAGCAGGGATGAAAGTTACAGAGATTGTCAGTTGTTAACTAACGCTATCCATTTGATTGCTGCAGAAGATGTCCTCTGACCTTCTGGATTACCAGAGAGAGCAAGTCTGGCTTTCGGCAGTAGGTTCCTGGGCAGCTTGCTACAGGTTTTGATCAGAGTGTTGTTTTTATATATGGACTGGCCACTGTCCTTTTGTATAACCTGACCCTGTGATGTAGACACTCCAGGCATTGCAATTGTCCCTGGATAAAATCCTGAGACCTGGAAAAAGGTAGAGGTCAGGTGTGGTGGTACAGACCTTTAATCCCAGCTCTCAGGAGGCAGAGGCAGGCAGGTCTCTGTGAGTTCCAGGGCAGCTGGGGCAACGTAGTGAGATCTCTCCCAAAACCCTGAATTAATGAATTAAAATATAAAATAGTTTGAAGTAAAGAATAAAACAAAGTATTCCCAGACCTTTAGGATCTGCTCTGCAAACTGTACTTCAAAGCAGTCAGTAAGTGAAACATGGGAAGAGAACACTGGGGCCGGGAGGAAAATGGTGTGAGTCCTCCACAGCTTCCTGTGGTGGGGAAGGTTGCTGGTCACGCCAATGGGGATCCCTGCATAGAACTAGAACCCTGGTCTCCCAGCGCCCATCTCAGGACTATCCAAGATCACAAGGAGGTTGTCCTCAGGAGTCTCAGGACAGATGTGGTGTTTGTTAAGAGCTTGGTGGTTATCTCTGAGCTCACAAAAAAAATTTTTTTATTGTCTCTGAACAAAAAAATTTTTTATTCCAGAGGGCATCGAGGAGAGCATTGCATTACAAGCCACCTACCACTCCAAACACCATTTCCTTCTCTGGAAATAGCAAGACTGACAATCGTCTTTCCGTGGAGCCTTCCCAGCTGCTACTTCATGGTCGCTGTGTGCCTGTTGTGAGTGTGTCCACACAGAGTTCCCTGTCAGCAACAGCAGTTGCTAGTGGGACTAAGACATTCCGCACAGAATAGATCACCTCACCCCAGTGACTGCCTATTCCAAAAGGAGGCCATGAAAACATAATCGCTAGTGCCCCCAGACTATTAAAAACAACTTCCAGAAAACAGCAATTTAACGGGCCCTTCCTAACAGGCCAGGTCTGTGGTCATGTAATTACAAGATCTTCCTTGAGGAGAACAACAGCAGAGAAGGTTTTATCTGTTTATTTATTTATTAGGGTAATCAAACAAATAAAGGCCATTCCTAAGTACTCTATAAGACCTGGGTTCTGTTTTTTCTTTCAATTGTCGAAACAAACACATCAGACCTGGCGTTCTATCCAGACAGTAAAGGAGGAACAGGGTGGGCAGAGCTCAAGTTGAGATTAAGGTTCTGATATCCGTCCTGGGCTGCTTCCCGGTTCCAGGCTTGGGTCTGTTCTAATGGATGATCTTACGGGCACCTGTGAAAGCAGCTAACCTCTGCATGATCACACCCAGAGCAAGGCCAGGTTGTTTTACCTGTTTGTTTGTCGGGGAGCTGGTTTGGGCATGAATTCTTAGCTGTTACCTTGTTTCCATGCTAGGGATCAGACCCACAGCCTCTCGGAGGCTGAGGCATTATCATTGAGCTAAACTCCTGGCCCTAAGTGTCTTCAATCATTCTTAAAGATTTGTGTGTGTGCCTGCATGAGTGCTGTGTGTGTGTGTGTGTGTGTGTGTGTGTGTGTGTGTGTGTGTTCCATTTTCAGTGTTTTGAGGAATTGCTACCAGTGTGAATTGTCTTAGAACTCATAAATACTTCTTTGAGATTGACTCAAAAGTCACTCAAAAATAGTTCAACAGTTTAACTAAATGTGTTTCGATTTGTTTTGATGATTACACTACATATGCGTTGTCTGGATACTTCCTGCCTCTAAGCTATCTTCCTAATGCGACAGTACTTTAACATAGTTCCTCATGTTGTGGTGACCCCCAACCACAAAATTATTTCATTGCTATATCATAACTGTAATTTTGCTACTGTTCTGAATCATAATATAAATATCTGATATGAAGGCTATCTGATATGTGACCCCTGAGAAAGGGTCGTTCAACAATCCCCCAAGAGGTCAAGACCCAGTGGTTGAGAACCTCTGCTCTAAGCAGAAGTGAGAATGTGGTAAGAACAATTCACATCTTCCCCCGTCACCTTGCCCGGACAGATTTAGCAATGGTAAGAAGGACATCTCACCAGTGTGTAAAGTGCCAGGTACATTGAAGCTGCTCTCTGGTAGTGCTGACTTACCCTGGGCTTAGATGCCCAACACTTCCCTGGGAACTTGTTCTAGAACATGCCCTCTGTTCCTAGAGGAGCTGGTACTTGGCTTTCTCCTAGGCCAGTGCATATAGAGTGAGGCCCCAGCTACTTCTCAGAGTGCACCATTTCCCATCGTCTACAGCTTAAGGCAAATATGCACTCGAATTCACAGGGCTTGTCCCTTCTCCTGGGTGAGAGTCTTTTTAAGTGATATTTTCTTCTAAGATAACTTCCATTTACATACATCTGCCCACATGGTTGTGAGCACCTGCAGAAGCCTGAAGGTGTTGGAGCTAGAATCACAGGTGGCTGTGAGCCCCATGACATGGGTGCTAGGTTCTGAGCTCTGGTCCTCTGTATGAGCAGCAAGCTTTCTTAACCACTGAGCCATCTATCCAGTCCCCAAAGTGTTTTTTTAAATATATCTGGTTCACAAGCTAGCCTAGTTAGGGTTACTAATGCTGTAATGAAACACCATGACCAAAGCAAGTTTGGGAGGAAAGGGTTTATTTGGCTTACACTTCCATATCGATATTGCTGTTCATCATCCAAGGACAGGAACTCAAACAGGGCAGGAACCTGGAGGCAGGAGCTGATGCAGAAGCCATGGAGGAGTGCTGCTTATGGGCTTATTACCCATGGCTTGTTCATCCTGCTTTCTAGTAGAACTGAGGACCACCAACCCAGATATGGCACCACCCTCAATGGGCTGGGCCCTCCCCCATCCATCACTAATTAAGAAAATGCCCTACAGGCTTGCCTACATCTGGATCTTATGGAGGCATTTTCTCTATTGAGCATCCCTCCTCTCTGATCACTATAGCTTGTGTCGAGTTGATGTAAAACTAGTCAGCACACAAGCTTATAACTTGGTACACAAAATGACAGTTTCATGTTTGAGATGGCAAGAAAGAAAAGAACTCCACTTATTGCTTTAGGCAAATTCTCTGCTAATCTTGGATTTTTATAGATTCTTATTTTTTCTTTTCCCTTTCAAATTCTTTCCATCATCCTCATCTTTTATTTTTTAAGTATTTTAGTTATTGTGCGAGTCCTGAACATAATCTAATGCTTGATTATTTATTCATTTACCTAATAGAAGTGTTTGTTTTTTGGTTAACTGGTTTTAATACATTTATGTGTCCTGTAATTGACATTATATTGAGAAATATGTCTTCCATTTCATTCTGTTGTTTTCCAATTAATGTATATTGTATATTTTTCTTTTTTCTAATTTTCATGAAAATACTAACTTGATTTTTGTCTTCTATTTTAAATGCCACTCTCCTCATGATTATCTATTTTAAATTTTCTTGATTGACATATTAGTAGTCCCATGCCCTGAAATTTCCCCTGGACCATCTGTGTGTCATCAACAGAGCTCTATTTGTGCTTAAAGACCCATCACCTCCCAGTAGTGACATCCTAAAGGCCAGTAGTTAACTCATGGCCTTCCTCAGACCTTCTATATCTGATCTCTAGTTGTTCTTCGAATGAGTTACTCCCTCCTAGAGTGTGTCTACAGAAGGCCTTGTGGAGCAAATCTCTGAGACCATGTATAGAAGAGTGGCCCTGTACGGACTCCTCCTACTGAAGGTCTTATGAAACATAAAACTCTGTGTCTGTTTTCTTCCAGTGTGACCAGAGGCTTTTCTCTGCCCCACCCCAACCTGCAGCCACTTCCAAATATAATCACTCAGGTGTTGTAGAAAATTATTTTAAGGTGTGTTACTTATGTTTATGTTGCATTTGTTTAACTCTGTGCATGTGTTACTTTGCCTTTCTAAAACACCTCATGGTCTAATAAAGAACTGAACGGCCAATAGCAAGGCAGGAGAGAGAGATAGGTGGGGCTGGCAGGCAGAGATATATAGAAGAAGAAATCTGGGAGGAGAAAGAAGAAAAGAAATGGAGGAGTGAGAGGAGGAAGTAGTAGCCAGAGAAGGAGGAGGACTCCAGGGGCCAGCGACCCAGCTAAACAGTAAGCCACAGAGTAAGATTTACAGAAGTAAGAGAATGGAAAAAGCCCAGAGGCAAAAGGTAGATGGGGATAATTTAAGTTAAGGAAAGCTGGCTAGAAACTAAGCCAAGCTAAGGCTGGACATTCATAAGTAAGAATAAGTGTCTGTGTGTCATTTATTTAGGAGTTGGATAGCAGCCCCCCCTCCCAAAGAACAAAAACAACCAACAACACTCATGGGCTTATATTAATTATAAATGTTTGG
Source organism: Peromyscus attwateri (assembly GCA_902168425.1). NCBI lineage: Eukaryota > Metazoa > Chordata > Mammalia > Rodentia > Cricetidae > Peromyscus > Peromyscus attwateri. Next base: position 50,403 of record CABHPP010107876.1, read on the forward strand.
CTGATGGCTCAGACTTATTACTAACTAGCTCTTACATTTAAATAAATTCATTTCTGTTAATCTATTTATTGCCACATAGTCTGTGGCTTACTGGTTCTCTGGCATCTTGTTCCCTGGGCTAGTGTCTCTCAACTCCACCCTTCTTCATCGCCATCTTCAGTTTGAATGTGCCGCCTAACCTTATTCTGCCTGGCTATTGGCCAAAACAGCTTTATTTATCAACCAATGAGCGCAACATGCATTTACAGCATACGGAAAGACCATCCCACAGCATTCCAATGCTTTATCATTTTTTCGTCAATATATTTTTTTAAGTTTTATATTACAAATTCTTTTTTTTGAATTTATTTTATTTTATTTTACAATATAATTCAACTTTACATA